>WSXT02168364.1:0-23462 GCA_011762715.2 Neuroterus valhalla | reverse complement strand
AAGTAGTCGACATTTCGCTTTTGAGTTTTACAAGCTCTATATAAAACTGTAGGGAGGTACAAAGGCCGAGCGCGTAGCGCGGGGGAAATTCAAAACCGAGCGCGGAGCGCGAGGTGAGATCACCGTCGAGTAGAGGCGGAGCATTTTAAAAATTTTTTTGGAATTTTTTTTCCAAGACTCGAAAATCGTAAGTGTAGTTTCTTGTAGAAGGTACAAAGTGAAACAATTCATTCCAATGATTTTTTTTACAAAAACAAAATTGTCACAGTTGTGGAATTTTCAAAATTCAATAATATAAAAGAAAATGAGAGTTTTTAGCCAAATAACGCAAGATGGAAAAGAAAGTCAGAAGGAAAAAATGTTTCTTTCTTTTCGAGAGACCTACAAGATCGTGAATACGACTTTTGGAATTTTCTCAAAAAATCGAAAATTCTCATTTTTAACGCACAAAAAATAATGAAAAATAATCGGTGAACTCGATAACTTTTAACGGAGTTTTATATTCGATCGTGCTCTGGTAGCTATTTAAAGGGACTAAAACGACAAGTCGAGTATGTTAACCAGATATTTTGGATAAAACAAAAATTGTCAGAGTTGTAGCATTTTCCAAATTCAGAAAAATAAATGAATGCTTGATCGACAATTATTTTTCCCTTCGTACATTCATGTTTTGGGGTTAATATCTCTAATACATGAGGTATATATCTCTTCGTTCGAATAAGGACCTTGCAGAAAATCCATAGCATCAAGAAATTACAGGGCCACGTTATGGTTGGCAGCGAGTTTGCCGGACAGTAGGGGGGAAGGGATTTTAGTCTATAAAAACTCTATAAATATATCATTTTTGTTACCATTTCAGGTGCACGTGGATATCACCGCTATGACATACCCCCAGGAACATTCATTATAACAATGACGGATGATTCAACTTACACGGGACATCTTCAGATTACCAGAGATCCTATACCCATCTGGCTGCAGCGTGGGCAAGGGCATCCTAGATTTTTCATCAGTCTTATACGAGCACATACAGGAGATTACGAACAAAGTTTTGGCGAGTATAAGCCGAAACCAGGTCATAATATTTCTCGCCATATTCCGTCAGAAGTGCAGATAAATTATGGAGAAGGAAAAACAGATTATGGTCATCCATTTCGTGAGTACAATTTACAAGAAAAGAATCATAGACATCCAAGTGGAGATGATAGAGGAGATTATCCACGTTGCTATACCATGTATGTTGCAATTCCGGGTCCGAATGGAAAAGTGTATGAAGTCACTTTGGACCAACATCCTCCGTGGATGGATTATGTAGTCTCCCCAAACGGGGGGTGGATGCTAGCGGAGATTTCTCATCGAATAGATCATCTTCAGATTGTATAATTGAAAATGGATAGATAATAAATCTCGATTTCATGTATTTTAATCCCCCTTGGTCACCGAAAAATATACATATTGTCTCCTATTTTTACCAAAGTGGAAGAGACCTTGTATATTATGAACTATTTTCCAAAATTCAATACAGTATTCATATTTTTCGAATTATGAAGCTGCTAGATTTCAACCATGGAATTGATCACGTGACAAAGTGTATCATGTCCTGGATAGATAACGTTATGTTCTTATGACAATGTTGGTAAACATGACAAACCACTTCCATCAGCATAGCATATTACAAGGTATTCTCCAAACTTTTTTGGGAAATCTCTCTGTCATCCTGAATAGTTTTCAAAACTGGATATTGTACTTTCTCTTATTAAGTGAATTTGACGAATTTTCCCGAACATTCATGAATTTCGTTAAATCCTTGCCTTACGGTGGGAAATTTACCTCTTTTCTTACGTCGTAACCCACTATTGAAAACTCGTTCGAATTTTGCTTAGCCACCGGACAGTGGAAGGGAGGGAAAAAGAGGGCTGCATGCCTTGCGCTGGGCCTGGGCATGTAAGTCTCGAAGATTCGACATCGAATCAGTCGCACGAAATCGTAGAACCATCGTTAATCTATCCGACCGTGGAGCTCCTCGCGTCGGTTGTAATCGGTAGAAATCGTCTCCTTTGCGGGTGCACCTACTCGTCAGGGTTAATCGTTCATCAGGACATTTCGCCTTCCGGGCTGATCAAGGCCCAACGCAAAACACGCGTGCGTCGTAGTTTTCTCATCGTCGTCTCATCTATTCATTTCCACGGTACATCTCTCGCTCATCACTTAATCTATGAAAACAAATAAAGCTGGGTTTTTATGCCTATTACGGCTTTTCTCCATAAAAAAAGGTGTTATCATTTGTGGACCCAAAATCTTCTCACCGATTTCTCGATTTGGGAGTTTTTCTCTCACACAAGTTTCGCAATTTGAAAACAAAGTTGTCGAGCCACCTGAGGCATGACAATCCAAAACAAAACATGGTGCGTCCTGTGAGAGTATTTGTTAATCTCATCATCTGATTTAAAAGTGCGTTGGGTTTTCACACGTGGGCATCGGCGCATGGTTTCGTGAAGTTCGCGCGACGCATTTCCAGGGCCGGGTACACGTGCACCTAACCGAACGAGGACCGCATGGCATAGAAGAAAGCCTGTTTTGCCTCCAGTTTCTACTGCATGGAAAGTGCTTTCGCCTCCTGTCTTCACAGCATTGAAAGTGCTTCCGACTCGAGTCTCCACAGCGTCCTCGCTCCAGCATGGATCCCTCATCACCATCATGGGTCATCAATCTTAAAGATAAGTACCTTATCCCTCTTCATTTAGTGAAAATTAGTGTGGGATGCATCGCGAAATATGATTGAGTAGAATTTGTTTTCGATTCAGAGAATTTTGGTTATTCGAGACTAGATTCATTCGGTTTACGCGATAGTGATGCGTTTTCCACGACACTTCTCGACACGTGTCGTGTGTCGGAGATCGATGTATTATTCTCATTGTTCGCGTCTGATATCGGAGGACAGATTTGAGTGTCCTCGTCATTGATGTAGAAAGTTAAATTCTTTTACTGTAATCCATTCTTTACGAATGAGTCTTCGAATAACGATAATCAATCCAAATTTCACAAAACATATAATAAATAGAAAAAAGTGAAAATAATAATTTTGCTAACCTTTTGTTGCGGCCCCACGAGGCAACTCAAAATTAGTTTTATCAGGTAGACATCGGCAAATCAAAATTGTTTTTGCCAGGAGGTGATCGTCTCCCACATTGGACCACACCCGAAGGTGTCACCCGGCGGTCCACATTAGTTGTCCCTCCGAAATCAACTGGATGAAGTCCTGCACCGGGAAAAGGTCGCCCGGGTGAAACGGCGAGACTACTTCCGGAGTCTGATCCGAAAACTCTCGCCCAAGAAAATCGCTTTCATTGGGAAAAGCCAGTGCCTAAACGTAGCCTTCTACATTTTATGCAGACGCCTTCGACCCTTCACGCGTAGAGTGAGCAATGCCTTACCATCTGCTTCATGGATAGGGTAAATTTCTGGAAATTGTTCCTCGAGGCCAAGGGGAAACGGACTTTTCAACAACCACCAAAGTCCCAACGGCCCGTCGCACAGTGGGCTGGATCGTCGGGAAGGTGGCCATTATTTCAGTTTTGATGTTTGATGTACAAATATATGTTTTTTAGGGTTCTTGAGGTCGCTAATGAAGAATTTCGAACCCGGATTGAGATTCAAAAAAAAATTTCGTGTCCGAAAATGATGACTCCTTCGTTTTTTTTTGTCTCACTTAAAAATACTCTTTGTGAATCTGTAAGCAGCATTTTGGAAAATAAAAAGGTACATCATGAGGTGCTGAAGTTTTTTCGATAGCTAATAAATATTTGTGAAACTGCATTTTTTCACGGTTATATATCGATCGATTATTTTACTTGGGAGGCGTTTTGGAAAACTAAAAAACTTACCAAAATGGCAATTGTTTCTCGGTGAATTTCTTCTTATTTGTTCAAAAATCGAAAATATCGTGTTTCATAAGGTAACGGATCGCAAAACATGCATGAACGAACTCGATCTTTTGTTCAAAATAAGCAGCCATGTTTTTGGGAATTCAATACACACTTATACATTTTAACATGCTATATTTCTCTCTCATTCATAATTAGACCGATTCCTTGGCTAGCTTGTGATTCATTGTCTACTCCTGACCGGAGTTCGAGACTATTCTCCACCTTATTAATTCCACATCCCTTTTTTTTGTTTCCGGTACGCACAAATATCCAACTTCCTCACGCGCATTGCATCCTGCAATTCCTTTTCCTTCAGATCATTCACACCTCTGGCATTCCACACACCTAGTTTCCGTTCATCACCTAAAACTTTTTCGGAGGCACGCGGTCCGTTGATAAAAGAGGCAGTCCTGTCATCCGAGGCTAAATTATAGTTTTTATTATTCATTGTGTAAATTATCCACCCAAGCACTAACTTCAAGCGAGAAAATGTTCCGAAATTAAAGTCATGTCCAAACAAAGGGCTAATTCATAATATAGTGGTATATCAATCCATAACGCAAGTCACCACCAAACATCAGTCATGTGAAGGAAGGTGAAAAAGAAAAGAGGTAGAAACAAATGAAGCTGGAACAAAACAAGTTATTATTGGTTAAAGTATTACTGAGGAAGGCAGCAGTCTTCTGCAGTTTGGTAATTTCGGTGAACAAGCTTGGTCCCCGAAACTGTTTTTTTTTTGGGAGGGAGCTTTCCAGCTTTATTTGAAGCTTGGAAATAAAGGAAAAAGTTATAATTTTAATGGCAAAGAATGAATTTGTTTCCCGGATCACCAAGAAGATTCATTTTTTAGCACAAGATAAGAAAATTCCCATAAAAATAAATTAATTTTTACCAAATTAATTAAATAGTCATGGAACTTCGGCTTTTTAGCTTTATCTAAAGCTTGACAATACAGGGAAAAGTTCTAATTTTAACCGCAAAGGATGAATTGGCCTCCCGAAATATCAAGAAGGTTCATTTCCTAGCACAAAATAAGAAAATTTCCATCAAAATAAATCTTGGATGGGTCAAAATAAGGTACCTATCTTCCAATATCCATGGAACTTCGGCGCTGAGACCTTCTATTATATTGGACATCGTCAATTTTTAAGCAAATATCAAAAACATATATTTCCACAAATACTAGAAGTTTAAATGCATGCAGAGATTAACATCTGTTTCTCATGACGTCATCTCGCAGACTGACGCAAAGGAGAAACGAACTTCGGAAACGACAGAGGACACTTCGATTTCATGGGGACGAAAACATTCGGAAAATTCCAACATAAATGCGTAGGTACAAAATAGTTGAATCTCTAACAAAACAATTCAGCTTGATTCAAAGTTTGAAAATATAGGTGAAACTTCTAATTTTAACCGCAAAGGTTTGAACCATGTAATGACATTTCCTTTTTGAACATACCCTCCCAACTTTACTATTGATATTCCTCTATTTACTATTTCAAACGCTTTTTTGAGATCTAGAAATACCACCGTTGTCACCCTGCCTCTACTTATTCTTCTTCTCCAAGTAGTCAGTATATCTTGCACTGTCGTTTCACATGAGTAATTACTTCTAAATCCGGACTGGTGTTCTGTGATAAGATTATTCTCCTTAAAGTAGCTTCCAATTCTATCTTTTACAATTATTTCTAAAACTTTCTCATATATGGGTAACATATTGATTGGTCGAAACTCATCTTCCCTGTCTGTATTTATTACCTTCGGGATTGGTGTAATTGTAGATTCTTTCCAGTTTTCAGGAAAGTTCCCTAAGTTTAAAGACTGATTAATAATAGTTACATCTTCGTTTTCTAAAACTTCTAAGCTTTCATTGCAAATTGAAGTATTGATACCATTTACACCACTCTTTTTGTCTTTCATTTATCTTATGATATTATTTAGCTCTAGTAGGTATATTGGTTGGAATGCAGATAGTTGTTCATCTGTGAATTTGAAAATATGATTTGTACCTTCTGTATGAAAGTTTATTGAACCAATGACTTCTTCTGCACTTTCAATATGATATTTAATAAATTTTCTGCTATCTCTTTTGGGTCTGTGAATTCAACATTTCCAAATTTTACTTTCTCCACTATAGATATTGACTCCCCATTCACTAACTCTCTTATAACTATCCACATTTGTCTCTCGTTTTTTCTATGTTTCAATATATTTCTTTCATTATACTCTTATCTCCTGCTCCTTATAAGTGAAACTATTCCATTTCTACACTGCCGATAGTTCTCCTAATCCCGTACAGATCTTGAGATGATAGCCACTACATATAACTTATCCCTTTCCTTAATTTCATCTTTTATATTTCTGGAGAATCATTTCTTTTCTACTAAGTAAGTTCTAAAATTCTTTGTTTTGTAAGGTGCACACCTATCAAGAGTACTAGTTATCAATTCCACAAATAATTTTGCATTAGGTTTAAATCCTGATTCTTGGTGTATGCCAAACATCCACTAGCTCTATGGATCCAGAAAAAATCAAGTCAATGCAAGTTGTTGATCTATCTGTGATTCTGGTAGAATCTCCAACGTACTATCTGAGTCCGAGCGACTGCATCATATAAATAAATTTCTTTCTGTAATAAGTATTTTTGCGAAGATCAATATTGAAATCGCCCAGTAGCGATTTCGCCCAGTAGCGACAGAAACAAACAACACCAACAGATACACAACGGAACATATGACCATGACTCTTTTTTAGACAACCACACACAGTTTTTAGTAGAGTCAGCCGAGTTGTTGGAAAGTATTGAATATAATGAATTTATGAAACGACAAAGCGAAAGATTTTTCAGAGGAAGAGAAGAGAAACTTAGAAGTCTAAAACAAAGCTTAAACCCCTCAGCCCATAGTTCTTTCGTGAATAGAACAGAACCTTCCGAAACTATTCATAGAAAAAATAGAAACGAATAACGGCATAGACAGTCAGAATGCCCACAAGAACCCTGCCAATCCTCTTATAAGAATATAGGAGATCGTAGACAAAGAAATTCTTATTATGTAAAACCTCAAAATCCCGACAATATTGAACCATTACAGGACAGACAATACTCAAGACAAGACAGATCACGCAGACTTTCGACAACTAGGAATAGGTCAAACAGACAGTCAGGAATACACACCAATAACTTAGATACAGATTCAGACTCAGAACCCAATAATTATTTAAATAACGAAATGATTCCAGCAACTTATTTTCCGTTCGGTATGATTCAAACACCTTTCCAAATTATGAGCAATTTGCCATTTAAATTCCGTAACAATAAAGATGACAGCCCCGCTAATTTTCCAGGAGAATTGAAAAGATTTAAAAGAGGATATAAAATAGATGACAGAGACATTTTAGAAAATCTGGACGCATTGCTTATTGAAGACGCTAAAGACTGGTGTTCAATCAATAAGAATTCCTGGAGAACACTATCGGATTTTTTGTGGATTTTAAAAACGCGTATATTGACGAAAAATTTTCCGAAGAAATTGAGCAAAAAATCAAATTTTGTAATCAGAAACAGACTCAAGACATACACTCAAATTTGACAGGAATTAGAAAATTGTTTACGAAATTATACCCGAGGAAAAACCGCGAATGGTAATTGTGCAGAGCCTATGAAAATCTCAGGATAGAATATAAAATGTATATTAAAAGATACGATTTTGACAGCTTCGAAGAATTAGAAGATTTGGGAAAAGAATGGGAAACTAAGCTAGCCAAGTCAAAAATTCGAGTTGAAGTTTTAAAAATTACAGAACCAAGAATCGAAGACAAAAATAAAAATAATTCTCAAAACAACAGAGATGATCTCAGGGAAAATTTCGATGATAGAGGAAATGCTAAGGGAAGCAAGCAGAACCAAAATTACCAGGGCCGAAAGAATTTCCAAAACTGATACCCATTTCTCCCATTCGGATTTCCATGCCCACCTTTTCCGAACCATAATCAACAAAATTTTAGACCATGATTCCCGCCTGGTTTTCAGCCTAGACCCCAAACAAATTTCCAACCTAGACTACAGAATAATGAACAAAGATACCCATTCAACCCTTATAATCAAATGTTGCAAATGTACACCCAGATGGCACTAGGCTCTAACCAGGAACAAACCCAACCGATGAAAGAATTCCCAGTAGAAAAGGCAGAAAACAGTTCGAGAAATTATGATGATAAACCAAAACATAATTCCCAGAAACCGAATTATGAAAATAAAAATAAAAAAAATCAGGAAACCCTAATTCAGAAAATCAAAACAATAAGAACCAGAAATCGGATAAAAACCAAGAGTCAAATCCACAAAATCCGAACTTGAAAGATAACAAGAATACTCCAAATTGTTATCACTGCGGATTAGTGGGGCATTTTAAGAGAGAATGCCCATATTACGCGAATAACCAGGGAAACTGGAAGGGCGGGTAGTAGGCAAAAAAATAGTGCAACCTATTACCGCAACGCCAGGAATATTAAATTTGGACAAAGATGAAATATCCAAAACACGATATCAGCTGATGACAAAATTCGAGAATAAGCTGTTCCGAATTTTAGTAGATACAGGTGGAATATCTGGAAGAAATAAAAAATTCCAGAATTTCAATTTTGAAACCCGTTTCAAAAAAATTAATGGTCGCAAATGGAGAAACAGTCGATATAATTGGAATAGTCGTGATCCCAATTAATATCGGAAAAACAGTAAAACATGTTAGTTTCAGATCAGTCCCAAAATTAAAATCCGTAGGTATTTTAGGGACAGATAGGATGAAATCCTTGCAAATGATCCCAGACTATAACTCAGAGACCTAGTGGCTACCAGGTAATCCCCCTACCCGCTATCCCATGGGAGCATACCCTAACGCGTTACCACACCCAATACCAGACCTTAAAGTTAATGTAGATAAAGAGGTAAAAACTATAAATATTAAGGATAAGTTAGAAATTAGGAATAAGATTGAGACTACTGTAAATAGTAGGAATAAGTTAGAAATTAAGACTGAGAAAAACGAAATGGACAAGAAGCCAAAGTTCGGAGGTAGCATAAATTTAAAGAGTACTAGGGAACCTAACAGAAACATTCCAAAATTAGAAGATAGTAAAATTTCCCTCGGAATCACTAATCCTATTCAATCCCGAAAACCTAAAAAAGCCCAAACTCACAGAACAAACCCTTTAGAACACATCCCTTACCTAATGAGCATTCCTACATCAAACAAATTCCAACCTTTAGAAAACATCCCCACCTAAGACACTAGCAACGAGACGAGCACGGAAGACGCAATAGCGGACATTGAAAATAAAAGTCAATGGGCTAATTTTTAAATGAGGCAATCAAATTAAATAATATCTCTGACAATTTAGGGAAATTGAGCGAACATAATAATAGTTCATCAAAGATTTGCGAAGGTATTGTTGAACTTAACGAAAGCCAACAATCCCAACTAGAAGAATTATTAGAGAATAAGATAAAATTGCATCTGCGTAAAGAACATAGGGCGACTCAGTTAACAAAACACAGAATTGACGTCCAGGGCCACGATCCTATTAAATAGCGCTATTATCACGTGAGTCCGAAAATAAAGGAAATAATTTCTAATACCGTAGATACACTACTAGAACAAGACATAATCAAACCATCTTGTTCCGATTTGTCAAACCCTATAGTTAAGATAAAAAAACCAGGTAAAGACTATAGATTTTGTTTGGATTTCAGGAAGGTTAACAATATCACAAAAAAGGACCTTTACCCGATCCCACTAATGACAGAAATCCTCGACACTTTAAGATCAGCCGAATTAATTTCAAACATTGATTTAAAACTAGCGTATCTACGAATTCCATTAGAAAACAGTTCAAAACCAATCACAGCGTTCACAGTCCCTGGAAAGGGGATGTATCAATTTAAACGGATGCCATTTAGTTTAACCAATGCTCCTGCCACCTTCCAGCGACTGATGGATAAAATTATTACTCCAGACTTGAAACCGAACGTTTTTTGTTATTTAGATGACATAGTTATTGTCACTCAAAATTTTGAAAATCACTTGGAATACCTAAGCATTGTACTTGACAAGATTAACGACGAAAATTTGACAATCAGTCCGGATAAATGCAAATTTGGCTGTTCAGAAATTAAATATCTTGATTCTTAAGTAAATGAAAAAGGACTCCAAATAGACAATGACAAAACACAACCAATCCTTGAATTCCCTACACCGAAAAATATCAGACAGTTACAAAGACTGATAAGAATGGCAAGTTGGTATAGAAAATTCATCCCACACTTTGCTGAAATAATGGAACCATTAAAAAGATTGTTAAAAAAGGATAAAACCTGGGACTGGGGTTTGGAACAGGACGAGGCCTTTCAAAAAATAGAAGACCTCCTCACATCAGCACCGATTTTGACATTCCCAGACTTTGCGAAACCTTTTCACCTAGAAACGGACGCAAGTAATACGGGGTTGGGAGCCGTACTCACTCAAACCATAGACGGAATAAATTATGTTATCGCTTACGCAAGCAGAGGCTTGAATGGTGCTGAATCTCGTTGCTCGGCCTCAGATAAAGAGTGCCTAGCTGTGGTTTGGGCCATACGTAAATTTAGACCGTACCTAGAAGGTTATAGTTCCAAGGTCATAACGGACCACTAAGCGTTAAAGTGGCTCCATACCTTCAAAAACCCCACTGGATGATTAGCGAGATGGGCTTTAGAACTCCTCGAATATGACTACGAAGTCATATATCGAAAGGGAATTCCAAATCACGTTCCTGACGCTCTATCGAGATCAGGACAACCAGTAAACAATGTAGCGTTCGCGTTGGCTAGTATGACAAAAAAACCGACAGCGGATGTAAATGATAAGGCGGATGACTGGTACCTGACGAAAATGAGACAAGTTAGAAAAAGACCGGAAGAACATGAAAAATGGCGAATCAGAGATTCGCAACTCTATTTCTACAGGACAGACCCACTAAAATCTACTCTTTTACCAGACTCTTACCCATGGAAACTCGTCGTACCTAAAAAATTACAAATATAAGTTCTTAAAGAAAATCATGACAATATACAAGCAGGACATTTAGGTTCCGAAAAAACGCACGCGAGAATTTCGAGTACTACTTCTGGCCAGGGATATATTCCGAGATAATCAATTACGTAAAAAACTGTCAAGTCTGTCAAAGAACCAAACCGAGTAACCAACCAAAAATAGGGCTAATGGGAAAAAGAATCAACGAAGAACCTTGGACCATGATTGCTGCAGATATCATAGGACCATTATCGATTTCAAAAAAGAGAAAAAACCAATACGTCTTAGTTTTTGTGGACCTTTCTACCGAATGGGTAGAAATAATTCCAATTAAAAAGCGAACGGGATTACAATAGAGTCAGAATTTCGCAAACGTGTTATTTCGCGCTGGGGGACACCGCGGATTGTCCATACCGACAATGGCACCGAATTCGTGAATAAAACCCTGAGAGAACTCACAGAAAAATTTGGTATTAAACACACAAAAACACCTAAATATTACCCACAAGCGAACCCGACAGAGCGATATAATAGGACAATTAAACAGATCATTGAAACCTCCTTAGAAAACGATCACTTTACCTGGGACGAACACATCGACGATTTGCAGTTAGCAATAAACACAAGTAGAAACTCGTCGACCCAATTCACGCCAGCGTTTTTGAACCTAGGCCGCGAATCGGAACCACTCTAATCCCTTAGAAGAAATTTGGAAAATGAAAGCGACATTGAATTCCAAAACGTAGATAAATGGACTGAAAGGCTTAGGAATCTACAAATAATAAAAGAAAAAGTCCAAAAGAATTCAGATAAGGCGAATGACAAACAGGCGATCCGATACAATTCAAGAAGAAGACCCTTAGAATATAAGGTAGGCGATAGGGTGTAAAAGTAGTTACCAAATTATCGAATAAGGTAGATAAAAAGGCAGGAAAGTTATGTGACCAATTTGAAGGTCCATTTATTATTAAGAGAAAAATTTCCCCAACAATTTATGAATTAAAGAACCATAAAGGAAAAAGTATAGGCGAATGGAACGTAAACGATATAAAACTAGAAAACTAAGACTTAACCCTCCGTTTGGCACATGTTCCGATAACCTTCGGTTTGGCACATGGGGTCTAGCTAGACCCCTGTATATATGCATGCAAATGTATGGAAATATTGAAATATTCCATTTTTGCAGGTGTGTTGATATACATTTATACAGTATGCAGGTGTATCTTTTTGGTTTTTTCCTCATCCTTGTGACTTTCTCATATGTTTAATTACCTACTAAGGTGGAAATAAAAAAAACCTGACTTGCAACCTCTACCTACAAAAAAAAATTCTAAATAACAATTCCTAAATCTTTACACAATAAGTTTGAATTGACAATAGGAATATGTTCCTCGATTCCATGCATGACTTTGAAAGAAGGTATTATTTTAATTTAAGATAACTGTAGACCATCCTGAAGACTCAGTGCCTAGATATTTAACCATGGAACAAACATTATATTGAACCTTATTTTCTTGATATTAAATTTTTTTTGATGTTGCGTGTTAAAGTTAGCTTGGAAAACTATTGCATTATTTAACCGTTCATTTTTCTCTATCACATTTATTACTGTAGATAAGAGTGAAATACAGTATACAGAAAATGAATTGTGGCAAGGTAAAGAAGTCGTACCTCCTTTTTGTACCTGAGTAGTTACAACTAATTCTTCCATTCCACAGATTATATGCCTAGGGGTGAAAAATAAGGTTCTTCGAGTAGAGCTGGATGAGACTTTTTTGAATATCTTGAAACATCAAATGGAACTATTTTCAATCATGAAATTTTAGGTCTGGGAATTATGGAATCTTTAGTGTATTTCCGATTTTTTCGGATCTTACGGGTAGAAAATGAGCGTATGAGCGTATTCTAGAAGAGCTAGGGGGGTGAAACTTTTTTTGGTATCTTGAAATGTGAATCGGAACTATTTCCACCCATAAAATTTTAGGTCTGGGATATTAGGCATTTTTCAGTGTATTTTCGATTTTTTCTATCTTAGGGGTAGAAAAGAAGGTTGTTCCAGAAGAGCTGATGGGACGAAACTTTTTATAGTATCTTGAAACATCAAAAGGAACTATTTTCAATCATAAAATTTCAGGTCTGCGACTTTGGGAATTTTCTAGTATATATAAATATTTTTTTTTTTTTCTAAGGGGTAGAAAACGAGGGGTTACGACAGATCTAGGGGGATGAAACTTTTTTTATTATCTTGAAACGTCAAATAGAACTATTTTCAATCAAAAAACTTTAGGTCTGCGACTTAGGGAATTTGTTCAGTGTATTTTTGATTTTTTGGATCTCAGGATTTCCAAGAAATACATTTCAAAGATTCCCATATAAAATATAAAGGGGTCTGGCCAGACCCTATGTGCCAAACTGAAGGATATTGAAATAAATATTCCTGTAATTATCCTCATATAGCATTCATCCTTCCAGTTTTTGTTTTTAATGGAAGCAAATGAAAACATAGGAAAAGTCAGGGAGTTTGAGGTCGCTGGCTCATACAGAAGATTGTTCAAAGAACAAGTTAAATCGCAAAAGGTCTAGCTGGACCCATGTGCCAAACGGAGGGATATACATGCATATGCACATATCTTCGTAATATCAAGTTATAAATACCATGAATATTGGATGATAGATTTTCATTAAAACTTTTGCTCATCTACTACAGTGCAGCATGCATAAAGCGGAATACAATCTTGAATGCAACCAATGCGTGATTTCGAGAGTCAGAATTGAAGTTGTAACTAAGTGACGAAAAAGTAGTTTTTTGGACTTGTATTGTGAGGGAGCCTCTTTGATTGTAGGACATCATCGTAAAAAAAACATAGGCTGAACGAAAAGCCTAAAACGCTCGCACGACGCACACACCAGATTCCGAACTGTGCGGAATGGATAGCAACTTAAATCGTCACTCGCATGGCGCTGTCCACGTGGCGGTAAAACGAAAACTTTAACTTCGAAAACGCACAGTTCCAAGGGCAACACCGCGAATAAGAAACGATCTTCGCATTCTACAAGTGCCCATAAAAAATTGCCTCCTTCCTGCAACATTAGGAAGCCCCCCCCCCTCTGTCAACCCCTCCCCCTCTCTTAGTATCTCTCTTTCTCATTTAGTCTTTATTCCAAGAAGTGATCCAGCAAGTTAATTAATTTTTCGCATGAGGGGTACGGACGAGCGCAAATTCATCAGAAGGAGAAGATATAAATGGCGTTGAACATGTTAGCTTTCTTTTGATATTCTTCTCTCTAAAAATTTTATTCCAGTCACAAGAAGAAAGGTGATTGAAAAACTCAGCTTTATTTATATGAGAGAGATTACGTATCAAAACAGAAGTTTTAGCAGAACTAAACGTGAAGCGAACACTAAACGTGAGCGATCAGTTGAAGAGGCTGAAGAATCATCAACAGCAAAAAGATCGCGGTATGACAAGGAAAATGATCATTAACCTTATCCTAATGTAAGAATTTCAAATTTTCACATGACATAATGTCGAATAAAATTCAAGTCTCTAATCATTGTTGAGTAAATCTAAAAAAATTATTGTAATAGATTACAGCAGTCACGAAAAATGCAAGATCATGTCAATGATGTCCAACGGTTTCGCAAATGAAAACTGGACAATACTGAGATGTACGAGCTGATGGATTACGGTTTAAGTGAATATGTCCTTTATGCAAATGATGTTCATGAAGAAATAAAGAAGGTGCGTACCAGAACCGACGAGAAATACGCAGAAATGTTCAAATTAGCGATCTGAATTGGTGAGAAGATTGGTACTGAGATCACTGTTCCTCGATGGGCAGGAAGTTACAATATTCGGGAGAACTATAATGGAAACGCTGAAGAATATTATCGGCGATCCACGTTCAGTCCATTTTTGGATAAATATCTAGAAGAGTAGAAAAGCTGGACGCAAGATTTCTCGAACATCGAGCACTGCTGTCAGGGATACATAATATCATTCCAGCGAAATGCGCAGAACTCGATGAAGGAGAACTAAACTAAACCGTCCACGTTTTCGAATAACAGTGGCCCAATGACGTCACTCGGACTACGGAAGACTTATAATTGCGCATGAAGATGTGGAGGAGGTGATTATAAGTTTTTCGCAATTGAAAAATGAAGGGTCGGTGTAGAGTAAATGATTTGTTGCTGATTCCAGGTTCTGTTCAAAAATGCCTGCAAAACAGCGGCCAAATACGTCCATCGAAGCTCTGGACGTCTGCGATGATAAATTCCACAAGCAGATCTACAGGTTTCTCCAAATTCGTAGCACGCTGCCTGTTATAGTTGCTTCCAGTGAACGATCCTCCTCTTCGCCAAGATTAAAGACTTATTAGCAAAAGAGGACTTGAGATGAACGACTGAATGGACTGACGCTGCTCAACATTCACAGAGATGTGGATGTTACCAGTAATCGAATACTGGATATTCTTGCAAGAATAATGAGAAGAATTGACATTACCCTGTAAATAGCCTGCCTGATTTTCGATACAGAGGATTTTCTTTATTCAAATATCTTCATATAATTCGTATACTGTCAATAGGTCATTTCGATATTTTATGATATTATATTGTGCTTTATCAACATCTAATTAATAAAAATTTTCCGATAGATTATGATCACAATCGACAATTACTTCCATTGAACTTTTTATTCTTGTGCCTATTTTTCGAAAATGAAACTCAAATAACGCGAACGAACACACAATTTAATAAAGAATAAGAAACGGAAAAATTCAAGTTTGTCTAACACGATTCCATCGGACCCCCCCCCCTAAAAATTTTTTCTGGATCTTCCCCTGTTGGGGGTGGAAGAGTTGTTCATAGATGGAACTGAAAGAGGAGGTACTGGAACTGCGGAAGAAATCATGAGAGAGGGATGAATTATGGAGAGGAGAGAAAAGTAAAATCTAGGAGAAACTGGAAGCGATAGAGAACCGACAGGAAGAGCAGGAGGATAGCGTGGTAAGGGTTTCAAAGGGACTAGAAGAGAGAATAAAGAGAGGAGAAGGGATGACTGAGCAGGAAGCGTTGGCAGCAGTGGTTAGCGAAGGGACAAACGAAGCTGGGAAAAACGGTCAGGTAGAGAATGAAATTGTATGTAAGAGATTAAAACAGATAGAAGAAAGAGATTGCTGAAAGGAAGAACAGAGAGAATCAAAGAAGATATGCCACGACAGGAGAGGAGAAGAAAATGGAGCATAGGACAAAGTGCATGGGAAGAAAGGAGAAAAGGCAGTAAGGTCATAGTAGGAATGGATCAGATATGGGTAAACGGAGAGTTGAGTGTTTGGGACGAAGAAGAAGGAGAATTAAAAGCCTGTCAAACAAGGTAAGGAAGAGGGAAACAGAAAGGACAGCGGAATGAAAGTGAGAGGAACGCGGCGGGGTTTACAAAAGACAAAAAAGAATAAAAACGAGGATAAGAGGAGCAGAAGATGGTGGTAAGGAAGTTTTTATAGCGTTCTGGAATGTTTCAGGATTAAAAAAAAAGGATAAAGATTTCTGGGAAGAGTTGGAAAAGTAAGACGTAATAATTTTGAGTGAGGCATGGGTGGGCGAAAAAAGACTGGAAGGGAATAGAAAGGAAGGCACCAAGAGGGTATGTGTGGAAAATGCAAGAAGCAAGAAACACGAAAAGGGAAGAGGGATGGGTGGCATGGTATCTCAGGGCTAAAAAACAAACCTTGTGGTAGATCAGGGAACAGATAAAGAGGGCGAAACAAAGGATGGAGGTATGATGAGAAGAAATAAAGTAGGGCGCAAAAGAGTAGCAGTCGTATGCGTTTAAAGAAGAAGAAGGGAAGAGGAGGGACGGAAAGTTATAAGGAGATGGATAGAAGAAAAAGGAGAGGGTCTGGTATTGATTGGGGGTAACCTGAACGCGTGGACTGGAAATCAGTGAGGAGAGGTATAGGATGAAGAGAAGGAAGTGTTCATGATGAAATCGAAACATAAGGAAATAGATCCCGAGGGTAGAATACTACTGAACTTGATGAAAGAAGCAGGATGGTTTATTTGTAATAGGAATACAAAAGGTGACGAGGATGGTGAAATAACATTCACGGGGAAAGGGGAAACAGTAATAGACTACGTTCTAGCTGAAGAAAGGGTAAGGAGGCTTATGGTAGGAATCGAAGTGGGTAATGAGATAGGCATAGAACACTTCCCAGTCGTAGCGAAATTGAAAGGAGGGTATAAACATTCTAGATGTAGGGAGGGAGGAGAAAAGGTAAGAAAGGTAAACATGGGGCGCTGGAGTTGAGGAAAGTTGATAGAATTCGGAGCGAAGATGAAGGAGGAGAATCTAGAAGGTAAAGAAGAGGAAGCAGTAGACGAGATGATAGAAAGAATTAAGGGGGTAATAGATGAGGTAAAAGAGGCTGTAGCCCTGAAAGAGGAGGGAGCCATCGAAAGAATAGGATGATGGGGTGAGGAATGTAAGAAAGATAAAGAGAAAATAAGGGAGAGTGTTGAAGAATGGAGAAGAGGAGACTTTAGCAAAAGGGAGTACAACAAGAGGAAGCGACAATATGAGGTAATGCTAAACGAGAAAAAGCAGAAAGAAAAGGAAAGATATAAGAAAGAAGTGGAGAAAGCGGTGAAAGAAGGAAAGGTATGGGAGTTGATAAATATGGAAAGAAGAAGAGGAAGGGGGTGAATGAGGATAATGAAACGAATGGATGGACGAAGTACTTCAAAGGACTGTTAGGGGGGAAGAAGATAAGGCTAGAGAAGAAGAGAAGAAGGTTACAAATGAAGGAGGGGAAAGTAAAAACGATATAAGTGGGGGGGGGGAGTCAACGAGGCAATCGAAAGGCTTAAAAGAAATAAAGCGACAGGAGAGGATGACATGGAGGGGTATAAGATCTATGCAGAAGTGCTCAGGAACAGGCTAGAGAGTCAGGTACAAGAGAAAGAAAGTATCACACACAACCAGACGGGTTTCAGGAAAGGAATGGGAACAATTGATAACATTTACGTCCTAAACTATATAGTGAATAGGAACTTGGGGCGGAAAAAAGGGAAACTGGTGGCCTTGTTTGTAGACTTTGAAGCAGCATTCGACTCAGTGAACAGGAAGGTATTGTGACAGGCAATGGAAGATTAGGTTCAGAGTGAGGATAGGTAATGAGGAAGGAGATGAATCCTGGACAGGAAGAGGACCCAGGCAAGGCAGCCGATTGAGCCCACTGTTGTTCAGTATAATGCCGGCAGACTTGGAGGAAAACCTGAAGAAAAAAGGTAAAGGAGGTACGATCTTAGGTCGCAGTAAGCTTTACTCCCTAGCGTATGCGGATGATGTGGTACTATTAGCAAAGGACGAAAGAGACCTGAATTTGATGTTAAAAGGGTTTGAAGAGTACGTAAAAGGAAAGGATCTAACGGTGAACATTAGCAAGACCAAGATAATGTGCTTTAAGAATAGGAGGAAGAAAGTAGAGTACAAGTGGAAGTTTAACTAAGAAACGATCGAACTAGTGGAGGAATTCTGTTACTTAGGGTTCTGGTTTGAAGAAGGAGGAGGTAACGAGCTGCAAGTAAGAAAAAGGATGGAGTATGCGAGTAAAATAATATGACAAGTAGAGGGCATAGGGAAGAAAAGGTTCAGGGACTATTGAAGGATGAGAATATGGATGTTCGATGTGCTAGTATGGACGGTCGTATCCTATGGAGTAGAAATATGGGGTTGGAAGGAGCAAAATAGGGTGGAAAGTCTCCATGAAAGATTCCTGAGGTGGGTTACGGCAGTGAGCTGAAGTTGTGCAGGTAATATGCTGAGGGGAAAACTGGGGAGAGAGAAAATGGTAGTTCGGCAAGTGAAGAGAGCAGGAAAGTTTGAATAGAAGCTGAAGAGGGGAAAGGGAAGCAAAATCGCACAAGCGTGCTCAAAGAAGATTAGGTCTAGAGAGAAGAGAGGCAGTACAGAAGGCTCGAAATGGGTTGATGAGAGACAGCAATGAGGAATGAATGTGGTTTCCATGGAAAAAGTGTAGATTCGCAGGAAATAGAATCGGAGATGTTGGTAAGACATGGAGAGGAAAGATGGAGGAAGATTATGGAATCACAGTACAACAAGTGGTACAAGATGGTCAAATGGGTCGGGGAACCAGGCTACTTGACAAAGTTAAAAAAGGAGAGTAAATGGAAGAGTGATACGGTTCAGAATGGGAGAGGGAATGAGAGCATGTCGATACTGGATGAATGAACAAGAGAAAATGTGTAGAATGTGTGGTTATATGAATTGGAATCGTGGGAACATGTGCTTGAAGCTTGTACCGGAGAGGGAGAGGAAGGCATAAGCATAAGTGATTGTGTGAGAGGGATACTGGATAAAAGTGGTCAGTTAGTAGAATGGATGCGGAGACTGGAAGAACTTAGAGACGAAAAAGCTAAGGGTTTATCCAATTAAAAGGATTTAAATTGATAAAAAAGCAAACGTTGAAAAAACTATGACACAGAAATATGGTAAGAGGAAACGAAAGCCCTGGAAGCTCGAGCATATTCGTGCGTAGATTAACAACAATAGCAAATAGCCGGAAAAGTAGTTTAAAGTCTTATACTTAGGTTAGAATAAGTAGTTCAAGGCACTTATGTAACTTATTGTAAAGGAAACGGAGGCCCTCAAACCCGTAAAAGGGATAAGAATAAATTCTGAATTCTCTGTGAGAAATTCCCTTAATGGCATCAGGCCTCAGGTTCGATGCAAAAGGGTCGGGGGAAGGAACAACATTTGTTGATATGTCAAGTTATTTCTTTTGGATAAATTTTTTGAACAAATAGCCAGTATGATGGATTATGTTTTTGTGAAGTACATTTATGCATCGAAATCGCTCGTTTAGAGCAATGAGGTGAAATGTGATCACGAAAATGTGGTATCCAATATAATTTGTTAAATCTATCAACAGTTCTTATGAACGAATGCATGATTTGAACAGTTTGGGGTAGACAGTCGGAAGAAAATTCGGGTCGTTTCTGCCTTGAACTATTCAAGTCATGCATTTGTTTATGATAATTGCTAATAAATTTCACAAAATATATCGGGTACAACATTTCCATGATCACATTTCACCTCATTGCTCTGCAGGAGCAATTCCGATGCATAAATGTACTTCACAAAAACAAAATCCATCATACTTGGTATTTGTTGCAAAAAATTTTTTATAACAAATAAATTGACACATCAACAATCTTCTTTTTTCCTGCCAACCCTTTTGTATCAAACCTGAGGCCTGATGCCACTAAGAAAATTTTCCACAGAGAATCAGAGATTTGATCGATTTTCCAACATTGCTTTTCCTTTTTCAAATAAGTTTTTTCAACTGAAAATTCAAAAATCTAAATCCAGGTTTTAAATTGATCTTTCTTAGTTAGAGATTGACCTTTCAGATCCAGAAAACTCATATTTCTTATTTTCGTCAAGATCTCAGTGATTTCTGGGGTAATTCAGAGATCTTCTAAAAACCTCTTGACCAGTTTACTTTTAAAACTTATCATTAGATACATGAAAGATAGAGAACTTTCGTATAATATTCTGTAACATTATTAGACTTATTCGAACGAAAAGACGGCAATATTGCGAAACTTGTCAATAATCGACGTCACTCTAACAAACATCATATATTTACAAGGTTCTGCTCAAAAATGGAAAAACAAGAATTATTGAAACAGATGATAATTATATTCCTTCTCATGTACTCTACTTCCTTGAATAAATAATCCGTCCATACAACCTGAAAAATGTCACGTACACCATCTAATATCAAAAACATTTGAAGGGCGCGGGATCAAAAGGGCCTAACCAACACTTTTTCCGAAATTGAGTTTTTCACATTTTCGGATTCTATGACCAAATCTCCATCAGGATGTGTGTTGCAAAGAAATCCCTTTAATTTTTTCTCCTCAATAATAAAATGGTTGAAAAGGACTGAGGCCCTAAGTCGACGGGTAAAATGAGAACGTTTTTTCAACGCCCTGTAAAATTATGAAAATGTTGGTTAAGCCATTTTGATCCCGCGCCCTTCATTTGATGACGAGATTTCACAAATTAAATAAATGATTATGAATTATAAATCTCTCCATATTCAATCATCTTCAAGGAAATTAGAATGATCCATGATTTCAAAAAAGTAACAAGAGGGTAATTTGTTACAATCGTTGCCCATAAAAGTTGATATTTATCAAAATTTTATTTCTTTTCTTCTGACGTTTGATATGGTAATTCGAGAAACTGCTCTCCTTTAATGATCAAAATACGTGTTGTGGAGTAAACAAAGATTTCTCAATTGGAAATAATATTTTCTATCAGAATTCATTGCTTGTAAAAAGAAATTTCTGGGGCAATATAATTTTGTTTTTTGGATTTCAAATCTGTAAAAATTGAATTTCTATTGAAATTATTGCATCTGTAATAAACTAAATGAATTTGTATTAAAAAAAGGAGTTTTCAACCAAACAGCTGCGTTTTTGCGTGATAGAGATGAATTTTTAGCCGAAAGGATGAACCCCCCAAAAAGTCGAATACTTTGACAGGAATATTAAAAACCAACCTGTTGCATTGTTACTGTAGAAAAAATATGATAAAAGCAGAAAGAATCCAACTATCAATCGAAAAAAGATATTTTTTGAACTGAAAACTATTTGTCAACCGAGAGAAATAACTTTAAATTCATTAAATTGTCGAATTTCAAAGGAATGAAGACGGCTCTACCAAAAACTGTGCAATTTCCAACAAAATAGGATATTCTCAACCAAAAACTTCGAGTTGCTACCAATAATAAATAACTCCTGAACATGTAGGAGTTAACATTCTGAGTAAAAAAAAAGAATTTACAGGAAAGCTGTTGAATCAACAATCAAATCAGATTCATTTTCAATTAAGCACTCAAATTCCCAGCAGGGAAAAAAATCTGCCCATAAAGATTTTCCAGTGAAGAAAAGGTAGTGAAAGTCAACCAAATTTTTGAATTTTTAATCCGAAAAATGAATTTTCCTCGCAATGGATCAATTTTTTAATCTAAAACACAAGTTTCTACAATAAAAGTAAATTTTCCAGCAAATGTCTCTTATCGAAAATATCAACTTTTGCCCCACAGACTCTTCAGAAGTTTAAGAATGCACGAGTTTCTCTAAAACTGTTACCAAATGCAATGAACTTTAAAAATTTTATCTTCCAAGAATTTTTTTCTGATATTTTATATTTTTCTTCTTTGTGGCTCGAATTCGAAATTAATCAAAAAAGTCCAACGAGAATACCCGACTATTTCTGGTTAAACCTTTACGTTTACTTGAGACTAATATGATACTTTCACTTGAGAATATGTCTGCTTGTGATGAAATTTAAATTATTTTGTTGATAATTTGTATTTCTGACGTGAAAGTCTAATTACTAAGTCGGGAAAACTAGATAATTTGATGAAGAATCTTATTTCGTTCGAGGATTTAATAGTTGTCTGGTAAATTCGTATTTACTAATAGAACTCATCTATTTTTCATTCTGAATTAGACACTTCTTTGGTAAATTCATAAACTATATCATTCTTTGTCTCAAATTGATCTGGTTTAAATTATATGAGTA
The DNA here is from genome assembly GCA_011762715.2 of Neuroterus valhalla. Classification (NCBI taxonomy): domain Eukaryota; kingdom Metazoa; phylum Arthropoda; class Insecta; order Hymenoptera; family Cynipidae; genus Neuroterus; species Neuroterus valhalla. The sequence goes on along the minus strand of WSXT02168364.1, from coordinate 845 downwards.
GACCATTTTCTTGATACTTCATATTTTTCGTTAAAAATGAATTATCCAACTGAAAGTTTTATCATTCCATGTTTAGTTGGATAAGAATTGCCCTCGATTAAAAATTCAAGCATTGTGTTAAACAGTTCTCCTTATTGGTTGAAAGTTTAAATTAGTGTGATGAACTCAACTGTTTAGTAAAAAATTAATTTTTTGAGCTTCATTACTCAATAATGTGGATGGAATTTTGTTTAAATCCAACATTTTTTAGGGAAATTCAACTTATTCGGTGCAAGATCCAACTTTTCCTCTAACATTTTCATTTTTGTGTTGAAAATTTTATCGCTGATTCGTCTTTCTTGTTCGAATCTTTGTTTCTTTGTCTCGAAGTTCAACTATTCCTTCAAAAAACTGAACTTATTTGCACATCATTTAAGTTTATTGTTGGGAACAAAAATTGGAATTTAGAACAAAAAAGAGAAGGAAGAGGTTTTGGAGGCTGCTTTCCTAATTATCTTCTTTCTTCTTCAGTCTTATGTCATCTTCAGAAATTCCATTCGAGACATTAAAAGATGCTTGTCTAAATTTGTTATCATGCAAGTTTAGTTTCCATTTTTTCACCCAGAAAACATATTTAGTAACTAAATTGTTGGAAGTTTACTAGATATTTCAATTGATTTACTCAATGTTTTTCAAATTTCAATCTCATCTAATTAAAGACTTTACAGTTTTGATGATGAGTTATTCTTCCTTTTTCGAAATCCAAGTGCTTTGTAGACAACCCTTAACGAAAAAATCTGCCCGCTTCGCGGGCACATTCTCATCGCGCGCTTCGCGCGCAGCTCGCTTCGCTCGCAAGTATCAGC
>WSXT02168353.1:0-18586 GCA_011762715.2 Neuroterus valhalla | reverse complement strand
TTAAATTTTTGTTGATATCTGAACCAGTTGAATTTTGAATTCCGTCAAGACTTGGGATAGATAAGGAAAGCTTGAACATGTAAATTTATGTCGATCTTATAGAAACAAACACACATTTTTCTGGTGAAAAAGTTGTTCAATTGCACTCCTTTCCATTATTGAATACTATATTATTCAGAAATGTCTTGAAATACTTCAGAATCGTATCGACCCACTTTGAAAATCCTCTCATACCATATTGAAAAGAATGTGAGAATCGATGAGGCATTCTTGACCGCCATACTGCATCCGCCATTTTGTTTTTGGAAATTTTGACTACAAATTCGTAATCAGCGTTCCCAGAAACCCACTTACACCAACTTAGGAAGGATGAAGAATGTATTCAGCATACTCGTCTGCCATGTTGGATCCGCCATTTTGTTTTTGAAATTCTTGACACTTGATTTGTAATCAGCGACCCTAATAACCTCCGAGTCAGAAAATTTGCGCCGTTTTATGAACATTTTCTAATCTTGTCAGTTTTTCGGTATTCCGTCCTACTGTGGAACGTTCCAAGCGAAACTACAGGTTTCCACAATAGTCCCTTTACGAGGAAAATTGGAAAGGTCAGGCTAATGTTTATGCTGAGGTTCTTCGAAGGTAACTTGTGAGCCGGAGAAAAAAAGGAGATACAGTCTATTTACGACTAATAATGACTTATCATGTCATGAATAATTAGGTTATTATCTCCATCATGCACTGAATTGAGTAAACGGCTGTGTTTAATAATGAATTTCATCATGCGTGAGGTATTTTATTACCTTCAGAATTAGGTTCACATAGGAAAATCTGAAAATAAATATACCTCAATATCCCTGGAAGTTAAATGACTAATAATTCCATCAAATATGGTTGATTTTTAGAAGAACCATATTTATTACCTTCGCAAACGTTAATAGAAAAAAATCCATACATCAGGGGCTCTTCATAAAATTCTTCCGGAGTTGGTCTTCAGTTCTTCTATTCTTATGTTTGCTTGTTATGTCCAATCGTTTCCAGAATAATGAAGTTTGTCATTTTATTTTTGTCTTGTTTGATTTCCCTCCATTTTGCAAGTAAGTTTACCGTCGGTCATATAGTATATACAAAAATATATAAAATTGAAAATTGGCAGTTGGAAAATTTAACAATCCAAATTTTCGTAAGGTGCATCGTTGACCAATAAAAAAATCATCAAATTCTTATCTTCTTACCTTTATTATCTCTATCTTCTTCATTCTTATCTTCAAATCTTAAGATAAAATTTACAATTCAGAATTTGCATGTGAAACATTTTTTAATTGAAAGTTGTATTGAGTGCCACGTTTCAAGGAAAAAAAACTCGTCACAGCAAAGAATGAAAGATTGATCAGAGCTGATTCGTTAATTCTGCCTCACTGTGAGATGGGAAGGATAAGTGAGAAGTAGGAAATAATTTAAAAGAAGGGGTCTTGATTGATAAGAAATGAGCAATGTGAATAAAGTTTATAGAAGAGAGGAAGATTCAAAGAGGAGAACGTTAATGAGAGTACAAGGTTGAAATAATAAGGGGATGAAGAAATAAGGAAAGGAAATGATAATATAGGTAAGAAGTATAAGGTGATAAAGCGTAAGATAGGCGTAATGTCTGAACAATGTTTGTTGAGGAGCATAAAGTTTAACGGGAGGAAAAAATCATGGAAAAATAAGGTAGGAGTCATATGAGGGAGACTTTTTTTCACCCTATTTTGGGGGAGGAGGGGAGAACACAAGAAGGAGAGGGCGGAGAAGGGGAAGAAAAGGAAAAGGAGGGAAAAAAGCATTACATAGGGAAGGGACAAGTTAGATTCTGAGAGAAGAATAGAAGGAAGGTTATGAAAGAGGTTTTAAGGAAGGTAGATGGAGATTCAATACTCACTTGAGCTCGATTTTTCTTCACAGAAGTCGGTGCAATGGACAAAAAAAGTGGAGGGAGTACTTCTGGCGATACAGAATTTAAAATTCCTCCCGGAAGCCATCTTTATATCCAAAAAATGCCCCTTCTCCAGTTTCGCGATATTCTCCACGGAACACTAGAAACTTCCAAATATGGTCAAACACATCATGATAGGAATCCAAATGGATACGCAATCTTACGCATGAGCAACGGCGATAATTATTACGCACGCCTTGAACCCTTCCTTCACAAAAAAAATTGGGAGAGTAGAGTCTATGGAGCGTACAGCTGTTTTATAGAAAGAAAGGATAAACTTGGATTAGAAGCTATACTTGGGCAAACACCTGCAGAACATGAGCGTGGAATCTCTCGAGTTTTCTTCGTAGGGCCACGTGGTACTTTCCTTCTTAACGGACCATTAACACTGTCACCACGTTTCTCCTTTCAAGAATGCATATCGTCTAAAAAATCTACTCAGAAATCGATTTGAAAAGTTGCTTGAACTTCTCCTAATTATTATTTGCATAATATGGACGTGCCGTAGCTTTTATATAAGGATATTCTGTAACTTGATACAATGGAATAGAATTATATAAACTAAGAAGTAAATCATTAAAATTACATTGATTTTTGTAACTTTAGACTCGATATAAGCATAAGAGGTACATCGAGTTGCGAAAAAGTTTTTATCCACACCATTGAAGACCTGTATTCGTTAATGTTCCTGGAGTTGAAATAGTATTTTACGCGCATAGAGATAAAAAAGTTCGACTGCAAACGAGCGTGCAGATGATCACGCAATTTCGCTTTACAAGCTTTTGACCCGATCTGTATATATATTTTTTTTTACGACAAGAATGTGAAAGTTTGGCGGTATGAGAAGCTCTGACTGTGTGGATGGACATAACCTGAGTTTTTGCTGATCTAACGTTGTGCGTTTTCATGGCATTTTCGTTTTTCGGGTTGGTAACACGAAGAAGGGGGAGATGGCAGCACTGATACATGCTTGTCAATCTTTGATGCATTGTTCAAATCCGTCACAGATACGATAATAATGCTCCCTATATTTTAATTGATCAATTCTGGAACAGAAAAGCAGAGTCGTCGCGGGGATGCCGACAGGAGCTATGCAACTTCGAGTTAAAAGAAAAACATAAATCTGATTGTTATCTCATTCATCGATTGGAAGAAAACAGCTATCCCCTCACACTATGCATACATGCACGACAGTAGAAGAAATATTGAAGCAGGAAGTATAAAATCAATGGCAATTAGAGATCAATATTTCAAAGAAGTTAAATTATTAAAGTTTGGGAGTTTAACGTGTAATATGTAGACACGAAATATTCTCTAGCCAATGTCATATAAAATATACAATGTATTGTAATAGAGTAACTGAATAAAACTTACAACACTTTATTCAATCAAATTAGAAACATACAGTAAACATTTAATCACCTGCATCAATCAGCATGCCATGCTATAGAGATTTTCAGTCGCATTGAACGTGACGCACACGGTGTGTTCCGGTTTTTCGCAGTTAGGTGACCTCGCTCAGAGTATATACCCCCCAAAGAAAGCAAAGCTTCAAAAATAATTCTATTTATCAAATCGCAGATACTAAAGTACATTTTGCAAGGTAAAGTTTACTTTTTGAATTTTTGATTGGACCCCTATAAATATTGCACTTTGGTGTGCAACTTGTTAGCTTCCTAAAACCAAAGTCAATGCAAACCCTTCCACCCTTCCTAAGCCTCGTAGTGCCTCCATCCCTGCTTTCTCCCAACGCACCTTCGCTAACCATAGTGCCAGCTCATCTTCTGCTCAAAGACCAAAACTAGCCTCAATGTTCTGCCAATACGGATCACCTCCGGAATCCGTAACTACAGCAGCTTTTTTGCGAGTTCCTCTCCGCCTTCACTGCTGTTTCCCAGCACCCATTCCATTGACGTTTATAGATACAAACTAACTATTCTCACCTAGGGTGCCAACGGGATCTATGTCCCCAAGGGACTAGAACGGTCTCTACTCCTTAACGATAAATCCATTTATGTGACCTGCATTACTGAAACTCATCGTTATTCAACAAGGAAAGTCTATATTCTAGATTCTTCCATCTACAGGGATGAACATCCTTCCTCTAAAGGCGGTCGTGTGGCGCTCCTAGTTCAAAAAACTCTACGCCACTTAGCCATCAACAAGACCTTTCCTCCATGCGGAGTAGTTGGCATAGTAATTCAACTCGTCTCAGGCCATCTTTGCATTCTTCCAATTAACTCTCCTCTACATATGAACGACATCTTTATAATACCTGACCCGTTTCAAAACTAATACCTCAACTCTGGTTGCCGGCAATCTTAACGCTAAACACAGGGCAAGGGACGGCGAATCCACTCAAAATGTTTTCTCAGAATAGTTTTCTTTGTCTTGAGCGCGTTTGCAAGTGCAAAGCCTTTACTGGCTTGCAATCTCTGTGACATAACTGCGAGCCAGAAACATAGGGTGGTAGTTGCAGTATGGATGCAGAGAGCTGTTTCTTCTAGTCGCCTCGTGTTCTAAAGACTTACGCGAGTTCTGATATTCAGTGTATTGGTATTTTGTATTCCTACTTATTCAAAGAGAGTTCCAAGGGATGACCATCAAAAAGTAGACTAAGACAAGATATCAAGTCTACTTGAAAAAAAACTAGGGCTGCCGATACACGGAAACCATCCTAGGCTACACATAAAGGTTGGATAGAGCTGGAAAAATCCTGACTCTACGCAAAAATGATCTGAGGTTGGTAGTTCAGATGCTCACAGGGCACAATCACTCCAAGAATAATAAGCAGATAATGAAATCATATCTCATGACAGATTGCATGAAAGGTGGTAGGTATGACATGAAATCCCTGTACTCTCTATGTCAGTGCCCGGCATGAGACAGGCTCAGTTAACGAACGCTTTGGATCATTTCATGGAACCTCAGGATATAGCACTGCGAACAGTGGGTGACATCCCAAGCTCTGTCTAGGGATCCTGAGTTGACTGCCAGGAGAGTCATTAGGATGTGTTCAACAATAAGCTCTGTACCTCGAGCGCCATCTGGAGCCCTGTTGGGGTTCATCCTCATTTATGAACTAAACTTAACTTGGGTGCTTTCCACTTTCGTGCTTCAATGGTTGAGAATAATATGCATTTCCTTAAACATATGATCAATTAATTAAAAATTCACTAACACAAACACGTCACCCGTGACGTGTGAGACATATACTTGATTATCAGTGGTAGCAAGGTTTTCCCCTTGGACCTTGTTCGAGTAGTTACTTGTTTGATAAATCTCATAACTATGATGTATTGTTAATAGAGTTGTTTATAGGATGGGATATGGTTTTCAAGGATCTATAATCCATGCGAACTTTCCAATTTTCTGTTTCGATTTGAACTATTTTCTAATAATGAAATTCTAAAACGTAGAGGTCGTTTCTTACAGTTTTGAAATATTTGCAACTCCTTAAACGTTTTACCTTATAAAAAGAACTGAGCACGGAGTGCAAGGACTGAAGATTGACAACTAGGAAACAAATTACACGTCAAAACACGTGATGAGGCTGAGAATTGAATTTTCAGATTGAAAAATCATATATTTCTAATAAAAGATTGTTCCATTTACCATTCAAGGGATACTTCACGCTATCAGCAATTTCATCCATATTAGGATAATAACGTTTTCCCATTAAAATTTCCATAGGTTCCATGCGTAGCATTCTTCGTTCTACCATGGTTCTTGTCTGTCATATATATGTAGCAGATAAGAAAAATTGTAAAAACGAGAATCTGACCTTCACACAAATGTAAACAAAAACAAGCTATAAACTCACTCGCCTGCCAAGAGATCCTGCTTGTGTTATTCCCGTTGGTATAAAGATATAATGAAGTGCGTTATTTTTCTCTTAGCCTGCACGGTTTTGCACACCTTTGCGAGTGAGTGTATCTAGAATTGTGTTACATAATATATAAAGTAGAAAATGATCATTTGGTGCTACGTCAACACATTGAAAACTTGTAACTTATCGGGATAGAATATACGTATATCGCGTCAATATAAGTCATCAAAGAATTTTAGAAAAATAGAGTTTTTTTGAATCCAAAATGTACAATGTCCCGAAGTCCGGGACAACTAGCCTAGTAATATTATTCGACTGGTCACCCCGATAATAATATAATTATTATGAATTTTATCCCTTTTCAGCGAACAAAAATGAGCGAAATAGTCTATTCTCACAAGTTGGCTACTTGACTGGAAAAAATTCTTATAATGTAATTATGGTTAATGAAATAAAAATCCTGCCCCCACTAGACTTGAGGAAAGGGGAAGGTGTATGACCTTCATTATTTTTTATGATTAGTCACAGCAGTGACTTTCGGTCTCCATCAGACTTGGTAAGGGGGGTGATGTACGACCTACATTATTCTTTATGGCTAGTCACATCGATGACTTCCCAACCCCACAAGATTCGGGGAAGGGGGGTGGCGTGTGATCAAAATTCAACAGCTTCGTTAGAAATTCTTCCTTTTTGGTTGGCAAATGGACTGAATTGTTGAAAATCCATCCTTTTGGGTTAAAAATTTTACTATTTGAGTGAAAATTTTCATTACTTCGTTGAGAATTGGTCTTTTTGGTTCAAAAATTCATCTTTATTTGTCAAAAATGCAATAGTTTGGACAAGAATTCTTCTTATTTGTTTGGAAAGTGAACAATTTGGTCGAAAATTTAACAGTACCGTAGAAAATTTATCTTTGTGGCCTTGAAATACAACTGTTTGGTTATCATCTATGTTGTTTTGGATGAGACTTTAACTGTTTTGTCAAAGATTCTGTCTTTCTGGTTGAGTTCTATTTTTTTTTTATTTAAATAAATATCTTTTCTTGTTAAATTAATTAATCATGCCATTTTTCGTGGGAATCAGTCTTCTTCAATATAAAACTAAATAAATTGAATAAATAAATGTAATAAATTTCCACTTGAATCATTAGGAATTGAAGCGTTTCTAGATTTTTGTATATCATAGTATAACTACTATTGTAGTCAACTGATTTTATTTTGAGATTAGATTGATCATCATCTTCTAGTACTTGTGAATAATTGAGACCAAAATGTTTTATGTTAGTCGTAATTAATAACTGCGTTTTTGATTAGATTATTCTTCATCGAGGTTTCAATTCGAATATTACGCTTCGGTTCTTAATTTCCATAAATACGAGATTCCTAGGATTCAGCTCACAACCGATTCTTCGCTGCATTCTGGTGGAAAACAGGAGTTGGCAACCAATCAAAAGGTCTGACTCTCCTCACTTGTACGCGCGCGGGATCCTTTGCAAGTTCTTCTATCGCCGAAAAATGACAGTGATTAATCAAACAATGAACCAAAGATAAAGATAATGAGTACAAAAAAGACAAGCAAAATTTCTAGTCGTCCCAAAATTCAGGACAATAAGACACTTTGTAATTTATTGTTACAAATTCAGGAAAACATTATATTGATTATATTTTATCCTTAGTGGAACGAATTTCCATAATCCACAATTTTTCAGTTATGTATTGGTACTGTTCTATTCCTAACAACTTTATTACCTTGATTTTGAATGTCACCTCTAGATGTGCAATCTGGAGATAACAATTATGACGCAACATATTAAAATTGAAGAATGAGAAAAGAACAAGATAATGTCGCAATAATAAAGTTAAACTATTTACATATATTGTTTGCATAATTCATTCAATTTAAGTTTGATCCGAAATTCACTCTCAATGTTGTTCAAATAAGAAATGATATTCCTTATTTCCAACAACTGTTTGCTACTCCTATTGAATGTAACATCTGAATGAACAACAGAGATTTGAAACTCATAAAGTTTGAATTTGTACAGAAGTTGTAGAAGCAGTAAATCTTTTTTATATCCCTCGACATAGCACAATTTACATACAAAGACACCCATCTAGGAATGCAAAGAGCAAGACTCTCTATGGACTCATAGAAATAAATTCAGTACCTTCATCGGATAATCATAAATATGGGCATGCAACTATACGATTCCATGAACTCGCAATTCTGTTCGCAAATCTCGAACCCTCTGATAAGGATCAGTACATCCATGAGAATAATGGTAATGGTAATCATATTACGCCCTGCGTAATATGCAAAAATTTTACATGGTTGCTAGTTGATGTACTGAAAATAAATGAGATGAATAGAAAAATTTCGGAAAAAACGCTGTTTTCACTGTAATTATATCATACAATTTTTTGAGCAAGCTCATTTGGCTAATAAGCAAATTTGGTCGAATTTTCTTGGCAGGCTTACAGGACAAGAAAACCAGACCTCTTTTTTCTTGAACTTTAAGGACACCTACAAGTGAATGTGCGCGTTATCCAAAACCAAAGCATATTTATTCGGCGTTGGTCAATCACACTCCTGCAAGGCACGTATAGCATGCGCGCAGCCATTCAAAACTATTTTGGCTTTGAGCGAAGATGCATAATAACTTTTCGAGCCAGGCTTCTGATCGTTTTGAATGTAAAAATTAACGATTACGCTCTACGTTATATAATATTCTTTAATCTGGTAGTAATATTCATCACAGCGTTTGAAGAAAATTCCTTTTCCCAAGTTTTAGATGAAGAGTGCCTACACTTTTTTTTCAATATGAAGAAAGGAAATTCATAGAAACCACTGTGAGGTATAAAAATATTGTGAAACAGCCTCAATTGCAACAGGATAATGTCAAACGTGGTTTGATGACTTTAATGATTTGAAAACCACACCTCACGTTTAGGAAATAATTGATGTGGTTAATAATTCACCTGTCTACAACAACAGGATGCGTCAGACTTCTTTCGCGCTATTGTAGAAAAAGTTGAGAATGTCAAACCATTCGAATCCTACCATGTTCAGCATAGAATGATATGTCACCGAACATGTCTGCAAAGCAAAAATACGATTCGTGAAGGAATTGAGAAGGTTTCACTGCATTTGCCGACTGTAGCTGGATGGTGATTCTCGACTCGTCGGGATCTTCAATGTCAACCATATCTGACGCCAAGAATGGATGTGAAAACTCGATGCTATCAGATATCTACATCCAAACTCGTCTTTCGGTAAACAGCTGCGTTTGGAAATCCTGGGTCTTCTGCAGTATGCCACTCTCCTGACCGAATGATTTGGCGAATGATTGGGCAAATGCTTGCGTTCAATATGGAAATCCGGCTATAGAGAAGTATGTTTCTAGAAAATCCAAAACACAAAACAACAAAGCGAATGAACGATACATGAAGTGGACGGCAGGAGAAAAACTACTATCAAGGAATGTTTGAATGTGTGATATTTGATGGAGGGATGTAAATCCAGAAGGAGACGGGGGTTGTAACTTTTGGACCGATTCAAGGTGCATCACGTTCTGTTTATTTAGTCATCACAATTGTCCTACTAGACACCTGCAAAACAGGACACTGATCAATCTTTCCGAAAATCATCCCAGGTAGTGAGTTTTTGTTAGCTATTATGATAACTTACTAACCCATCCTTTTTTCCTTTACCTCTTTGTATGCTCTCAGATCCTCTACCTGAATACATTATTTTATCGAGCGTTCTCCATATATTTTCTTAACACGCCAGCATACACCACAAAATTATATATCGTCTACATGTTTTCTACTGTCGCCTTTTTCTACTTTTACACCCAATGACTGTCGTTTCATTTTTGGTAATATAACGACCCATATTTTTCATGTAGTATATTCACAACATTTCCCCTAACTTGATAAAGCGTCGCAACGCCAGAGTATTTGTCTTCCGAAGATTATGATCGAGCGAATCAACTTAAGCCTTATCATATGTCGCCCTCGCATCTCCAACCACTAAGGAAATAAATTTATTGGCTCGACCTGGGGGACGTTTGATGTGAACTTGAAGGTCATCAATACAATGCTTGTGTTGATAGTTCTTTATCATATCTTCTATCACAAACTATATTATCTTTCACAGAGATATAGTTTAAATGATAATCAATTCAAAACAGAAGACAAGAATCCTGGAGTCTTTACTCAGTGCAGTAGAAGAGTATGAGAAACTATATCAAAAGCTTGATCGATGTCAAAAAGCACCAAAGCGATAAACATCCGGTTCTCTATGCTCTTCATAATATCATATTATATCCTCGCAAGCGAATTCTGCATGCACCACCCTCGTCTGAAGCTGAAAAATAGGAGTTGAGGATATCCTATAATTTTATGAAGTCATTAACTTGTTCCCAGGCTATTTTTTCTGATGCCTAAAACATACAGCTTAAGCTGCATGTCAATGATTATGAGGACACGCCTAATAGGGACTTCCTTTTATCATTCTGGAAAGACTAGACCAATAAATTGTGGGGAGCAGGTATTTACTGGAAAGGGACATAGATAGAGAGAAAGAGGAGGGTGGGGGTGGGGGGTGAAACCACCTGAGTTCTTATAAGAGAAAGGCTCTTATTAGGTGGAAATTGAGAGATATCGACAAAATTATAATGGAAGTTATCAGAGTTGAAGGAAAGAAGATCCAAGGGACCTAATAATCTTTGTCATCAGGGGAGTCATCGAGCCCCTGTCTAAAGAATCCATTCTTGGAGCACTTCAAACTAAAATTCCCTCGGTTGAGCTAGTTCATCGTATGAAAATGGGGGGAAACATGGCCCCTGGTCGTCGTCCATCTGGACTCTTCTTCTTCAACAGCGTCGTCCGTATTCGACATCAAATATCTAGCTGGCCTCAGCGTTCAGGTTGAAGCCAAGAGACAATCGAATATTACTGCCACGCCCGTTCGGCTTGCGTCTTCTGCTGACGTATACATGCGACTACCTCTTGCTCGATCCGAAATCAAAAAGATTCCATTCCATCTTGTCTCCATTGTAAAGTCCCTCATTGGGATACCAACTATGAATGCTAGAAAATTCCTAAAAAATCTAGCACTAAAAGGAACGCAACTTGTTAGCTTCCTAAAACTAAACTCACTGCAAACCCTTCTCCATTTCCCGAGCCTCGTAGCGCCTCCATCCCTGCTTCGTGCCAACGCATCTTCGCTAACGTAGTCCCAGCTCATTCTCTGATCAAAGACCATAACCAGCCTCAATGTTCTCCCAATACCGATTACCTCCAGAATCCGCAACTACAGCAGCTTTTTGTGAGTTCCTCACCGCCTTTACTGCTGTTTTCAGCAACCATTCCCTTGACGCTCATAGATACAAACTAGCTATTCTTACCTGGGATGCCAACGGCATCTCTGTCTGCAAGCGACTAGGACTGTACCTACTTCTTTACGATAAATCCATCTAGGTTACCTGAATTATCGAAACCCATCCTTATTCTACAAAGAACGTATATATTCAAGATTTCCCCGTCTATAGGAATGACCATCCTTCCTCTGAAGGCAGTGGTATGGCGCTTCTTGTTTCAAACACTCTACACCACTCAGCCATCAACAAGATCTTTCCTACATACGAATCAGTCGGAGTAGTAATTCAACTTGTCTCAGGCATCTTTTCATTCTTCCAGTTTACTCTCCTCAACATATGAATGACTTTCCTAAAATACCTGACCCTTTCAAAACTAAAACCTCAACTCTGGTTGTCGGCGATCTTAACGCTAAACCCAGGGCATAACCGCGAGCCAGGAACATACGATAGTAGTTGCAGAGTGGATGCAGAGAGCAGTTTTTCCTAGTCGCCTCATGCTCTGAAGACTTACACCAGTTCTGATATTTATTTTATTGGTATTTTGTATTCGTACTTATTCAGAAAAAGTTCCCAGGGATGTCCATCAAAAAGTAGACTTAGACAAGATATCTAGTCTACTTGAAAAAAAATTAAGGTTGTCGATACACAAAAAACATCCTGGGCTACACATAAAGGATGGATAGAGCTGAAAAAATCCCGAGTTTACGCGAAGAAGATCCAAGGTTGGTAGTTCAGATGTTCACGGAACACAACCACTCCAACTATAATGAGCACCAATGGATAGAGAGAAAAGAGATGAGTAGTGATAGAGAGATTCACATTGGGGAACAAGGTCAAGAGAGCGATGTATTAGGAAGAAAAGGAGAGAAGAAAGTGCAGAATATGTGAATGGCAAGAGGAAACATGGGAACATGTATAGGAAGGATGTGGAAGAAGGATGACATTCAGGAAAAGAAATTGGAGTGAACTTTGAAGGATTAGAAGAAAGGGATAAGGAAAATCAATTATTAAAAAGATGGGAAAGGATTAGGAAATCAAAGTGCAATAAATTGTATAAGCTAATAAAAAAGGAAGGATTATCAATTTATTTGGAAAAGGGATGGGGAGGAAGAGATAAACAGTAATAGCGAAATTCAGATTGGGGAACAAGGACAATAAATCGATGTATTAGGAAGAAAAGGAGAGAATGAAGTACAGAATATGTGAATGGGAAGAAGAAATATGGAAACATCTATGGGAAGGATGTGAAAGAGGAAAGGAAGATACAAGGAGCTGGAAGGACAGGAGGAGGAGTGGATGAGGGGATTGCAGAAAGCAAGAGAAGCGGATAAGATTTATTGAAAGAATGATTGTGTATAGGGAGATTAGATGAAAGTAGAATGAGATAAGGCTTCGCTTTTCCATTTTCGCGCGTACGCTCAAATCGCTGAAAAACGCTCAAGCGCTCGATCACTCGTAGTTCAATCGCTTGCTCGCTCGCTCGCTCATCGTCTATCAGTCACTCAGTCACGTTGCGAAATGCGTCACAATATGGCACACATTATGAATAAATAGGGAGTGCGGCGTTCTGAACGCATTCAGGAGTGAAAGCTCGTCTTTCAACGCGGCTTGCGTCTATTAACTAAGTGTTCCACAAAGTGCATGTAATAACCTATCGAGATGAGCAGGAATTCTTAATCATGACGTTTATGGCACATATATTTGATATATTTTAATCTTCTGTCCTTTTTGAAATCAGTTTTCTAAAATGAATAATTGTGCTATCAAAAACTTGTTTGTTAAAAGGAAAATTTAAATTACTGGTGATTTTTCAATATCAGTAAATAGAGCTAACCTTTACATCCTTATGAGAAACTAGAGTTTTTGAGGGAAAAATTATAAACAGATACTTGAAATATTTAATAATCCTGAATGATTTTTGTATGAGTAGCTAGAAGATATGCGTTACCGAGGAGAAGATTTTTCGGATAATTTCTCCGCAAGAATTATTGTAAATTACAATAATTTTTTAATTCTTAACACGAGTTCTAAGACAAAATAGGCCTTCAGAATTGAAGATATGAGATACTTTCGCTGACTCATGAAATATCAACTAAATTAATATTCATAATGCTTTGTTTATTATTCCACAAACAAAACGAATAATTAGCATTTGCGTATTCTTTTCATCACGAATAAGACATTTCATCACCTTTAGAACTAATTTCAAGTTGGTTCTGAGTTCTTCAATCGTTATCTTTGCTTATCAACCCTGATCGTGCTCAAAAATAATGAAGTTCGTTATTTTATTCTCCTCTTGCATGATCATACTCAATTTCTTAAGTAAGTTCACCTTTGGTGTAACAATACATTTAAAAAATCCATAACTGAGAATCGGGATTCAAAAAAATTTACAATCCGAATTTTCATAAGGTGACACATTGCCAGATAGGGAAATGTAACATATGCCTAATGGAAGAAGACGAATAATGCGATGCCTGAGTTATTCCAATTATGTTATCAAAAGTGGATTTCAACCGGAACATGGCTTTATAGATTTTTTCTGTACTTTTTTTTACTGCTAACAACTAGAGTATCTCAATTTTCTCATATCATTTCAAAATCAAACTTTGTATGTGCATGGTGCCACGTTGCATGATTCGGAAATTATAACGTTCGGGAACAAATCTATATTCAGTTATGCTCAATTTGTCAATTCGATAACCAGGCCTGAGATTCGTGATTTACAACAAGAGGCTTCCCTTCAAAAATGTGTAATGAACATGGGAGATTTAGAGCGAAGAATGTGGAGGATGTGTGACATTCTCATGATGCAGAATTTCTAGTAAACAGAAACATTAATTGAGTTGTTAAGAAAAAGAAACGTACGTTTCAGGCTTCACTCTCTCTCTCTTTTATACAATTGCTCTTCAAACATCCTTATCCTGATATACATATTTTTTTTCTCTCACACCCATGCATCTTTTCATACAAGCTCTTGTGTTTCCACGGCTCTCTATATTTCTCCCTTCCAGGGTCTTATCCACATATCCTATCCCTTCCTTCTTTGGTATGCCTCTGGGTACGCTTCGATTTACCCAACCTCAATACGTTTTCTTTGTTGAACGTTCTTCATCCATTCTCTTAGCGTCACCTAACCATATCAGACAACGTCTTTTGCTCTTAACGAACAGTGTTCCTTCCTAATCACAGTTTTTGCGAACCCACTTATTACTAACATTTTCCATTGACGTTAAACCAAACATATTGCGCAGAATTTGCATGCCGATCGCCTTAACTTTGCTCTTCTCCCTTTCTTGATACATCCAGGTATCGCTATCGTACAGCACAGTTCGTGCAAGCATGTGATTATGTAACGCAATTCTAGCTTCATTTTTTACATTTTTAATATTGACACTAGCCCTTGCACTGCAGATAATCTTTTCAACCTCACAAATACGTCTGGAAATTTCTGCACCTATCTTTCTGTTTTCTCGTTTTATTCACGGTAATTTCAAGACTCATGCTCTTCATGCTGGTATCCAGTCTGCTTAACATCTCCTACAAATCATCGCCTGATTCTGCCGTAACGATCTTGTTGTCTGCGAACGCAAGGCAACACACTTTCACTGTCTCGACATCAACACATTCTTTGTTGAAGAGAGCCATTCTCACACATTTATTTATGTATATATCAAACATCTGAGACATAACACATCCTTTCCTTACGCCCTGCTTGATATCAAACCAATCGCTTAGTTGTCCATTGACTCTCACTGTTGCTTTGCTACCATTATATATTGCTTTTATTTCTTTCAGAAGCCACGCAGACACTCCATATTCTTTTAAGATCTCGCAAAGCTTAGCTCCATATACCTTGTCGAAAGCTTTTTCCAGATGTTAACAGAACAATATTCAGTAAACAGCCTTCTGTTTCTCACTTTCATTATCACTCCTATAAATCTAAGAGATACACTCTCATGCATTTTGATATGATGTGTTGCAACCGTGTGATTCCTTGTCCACTCCTGACCAGAGTTCGGGTCCATTCTCCACCTCAATAATATCACTTCCTTTTTCTTCATTTCTGGTACGCACGTAATATCCAGCTTCCTTAAGCGCATTGTATCCCGCAACTTCTTTCCTTTCGGATCATTTACACCTCTAGCATTCCAAGCACTGCGTCTCCATTTATCACCTAAAACTATACCAGGGGCACGTAGTCCGTTAATGAAAAAAGCATTCCTGTCATCCGAGGCTTTATTGTTTATATTATTCATGGTGTGACGTATCCACCCAAGTACTAACGTCGATCGGGGAAATTTTCCGTAACTGAAATCATGTCCAAATAAAGAGCTGATTCAAGTAATCAAATAAGCTGAAGGATTTTCCTATTTGAACGAATCCAGAGAGTTAAGGCGATTATAAAAATAAGAAAGTCCCAAGGATCCAAGGCGTTCCAAGAATTTGATGGATTCAGTATGGGTCTTGAACCCTTACCATGCACAGTTGTCCTGTTTTTTTTAACTAGGGAAAAGGGATTCAAAAGGGTACACTTCCAAAGTCAGGACGTGCACAGATGGCTTGTACAAAGTTTTCTGTGTGGCTACTGACGTCCACAGTTGTCCATCTGGCCATCTACGTGCCCAGTTGTGCGAGTGCAAAGACGCTAAGTGCATAACTATGCACTTAGCGTCTGGTATCCCTCAACCGATAACAGCTTTTCAAGTTTTGTCGTGAACTTTGGAAATGGGAATAAAAGCAAATTATGCTGCGGACGTGCACAGTCGACACTTGAACAATCAGACAGATATACACGTGCACAGATGGCTTGTGAAAAGTTTGCCTTGTAGCTACTGACATGCACAGTTGTACGTCTCGTCATCGTTATGCACAGTTGTGCAAGTGCAAGGATGCTCCGTGCATAGTTGTCTGGTGCTCCCTCCCCAACTGGGAAAAGTTGTAAAATTTTTTTTGTGCACCTGGGAAATGGGATTAAAAGGACATTATGTTGTGGACGTGCACAGTTGCGCAAGTGCGAAGACGCTAAGTGCATAGTTGTCTGGTACACTCCAACCGTGCAGGGTTGTCCAAGTTTTTTTGTGTGAATCCAGGAAAAGGGATTTGAAGGATATTATGTTGTGGACATGCACAGTTGACACTTGGACAATCAGATAACTGTTAACGTGAACAATCAGCACGTGCACAGATGCCTTGTACAAAGTTTGCTGTGTGGCTACTGACGTGCACAGTTGTCTGTCTGGCCATCAACCTGGGAAAAGGGATTCAAAGGCCAACATTTTGTGGACGTGCATAGTTGTGCAAGTGAAAAGACGCTAATCGCATAGTTGCCTGGTATCTTCAACCGGGTACAGTACGGTAAAGAGAAAGGGAGGAGGCAAATGAAGAATGGGTGGTCAAAGGAGGAAAAAGGGGAAAAAGAGAACTGAGGACATTTTTCTTGATCACTGGATCCACTTGCACTACACATGCCTCACGTTGCAACCTGATCAATAAATGTTGATGGGCGGCTTTCAAGTCGTGGATTTCCCCTTAAATTTTTTTGATTCTATATACGCGCGATAGCATGAACTAATCCAGTTTCTGGCGCGAGGCGACAGCGCAGTGCGAGCAGATTCGATAATTGGAAGCACATGGTAAGGGTATGTACTGATGTATCGGGCGTTAAGGATTGTATGAAGGATCAGGCGGGATCGTGAAGAAAATAGGAAGAAAATAGTGTGTTGTGCCTATGGCTTGAGGAAAAAAGTAGGTGCAGTTGTGGGAAAATTAGTTGAATCATAAGACAAGAAAAATGAAAGGAGATAGATGCGAGAGGTGTCAAGGATGGGGGAAGAAGGTTTTACTCTCACTTGAGCGCCATTTTTCTTTACAGGAGTCGGTGCAATGGACGGAGCCGGTAGAGCAGAAAATAGTGGCAATACAGACTTGGATATTCCTCATGGGAGCCTTCTTTATATACGAAAAATTCCGCCTGTTCGATTTGAAAATATTCTCTACGGATCACTTGAAACTGCCAAATATGGTCAAACACATCATGATCAGAATCCACATGGATACGCAATCTTATGCATGAGTAATGGCGATAATTATTACGCACGTCTTGAACCCTATGGCCACATCAACAATTGGAATCCTGAAGCTGATAGAGTGTACAGCTGTTTCATAGAAAGACCTGGTCAATTTGGATTAAGATCAGTCCTTGGGACTGAGCCTGGAGACTATGTGCATGGAGTCTCGCGAATTTTTTTCATAGGGCCACGTGGCACTTTCCTTCTTAACGGACCATTGTCAGCTACAAGACGTCTCTTTTTCCAGTAATGCTTATATCCTCTGCAAGTAAACTCAAGAAGATAGATTAAAAAAATCTTCCACAAACATCTGTTAATAATTACTGTCTCAATATGAGCGCGCTTTGCATACCTTGCGTCTAACAGGACTCTATTACGTGCTCAATGAAATAAGATCAAATCAATAAAGAAGTTTATTGATGAATGAAATTTCTTACTTTCTATTAATATCCCGTCATATGTATGGCTCATGACCTAATACAAATATTGACGTTACACCGAGTTGCAAAGAAGTTCTCATCTACATTATCTAAGACATTATTCGTTATAGTACTTAGAGTTGTAAAGGGTTTCCATCTGCGTAGTTTGAAATATATATATATATATATGTATGTGTGTGTGTGTGTGTGTGTGTGTGTGTTGAAAAGACTTGAGGAGGGATTTTCATACGTTTATTCGAAACATGTATTTATGTTAGACACACAAATTTAGAGGTTGAATCTAAAGTATGTATTTCGAGGCATCTACAATAAAGCAATGTATTCTCAAGGAAATGTATTTACTTAAGATACATCTTTTGGTGAAAATTTGATGTTTTTTGGAGTGAAAGTTCATGTTTCTGATTCGAAGTTCATACTGTCGGGTAAAAAATTCCACTTCCATGTTAGAAGTATATTTTTTCATTCAATTCCGCTTGTTTTGATTCTGGCTTAAGATATTTCTTGGTAAAATATCCATTATTCATATCTTCGGTCGATGGTTTTTGACTGAACATTTATTTGCCTAATTGGGAATGAATATCTTGGTTAAAAATTGACCTTTCTGGAGTAGAAAGATATGTCTTTTTGTCTTTCAAATCAATCTTCTTAGTAAAAAATCCAGCTGTTCTTATCTAGATTGGAGTTCTCTTCTTATGAGAATTCGCCTATTTCGTCAGGAATTTGATCATTCTGACAGGAGAATTAGATTATTTTGATCTTCATTATATTTTTCCGGAAATTTATCTGCTTTGTTCGAAATTTTCGCGTTGCGGATAATTTAGATCTCATATGGTAGAAGAGTCATCTTTCTTGCTGTAAAATTAATTTTTATGAAGAAAATTGCATAATTTTTAA
>WSXT02168342.1:0-23466 GCA_011762715.2 Neuroterus valhalla | reverse complement strand
TTAAAGCCAGAGAAGCTTTAACAAAAGAGAATTCACACTCATCAAATTAAAGTACTCGACATTTCGATTTTGAGTTTCACAAGCTTTTTATACAACTGTAGGGAGGTACAAAAGCCGAGCGCGTAGCACGAGGTAAATTCATGACCGAGCGCGGAGCGCGAGGTGAGATTACTTTCGAGCGCGAAGGGCGAGATCCGAAAGACGTGCGCCCTAGTCAAAAAATGACAAATATCATCTGTAATGCTTTAGAAATTGCTTTGACAGCAAAGGTCAAGGTTCAAATTTTTCTTGACATTCGCTTCTTAACATTTTACTCATATCTGTTACTTGCAATTTCTCATTTAACATCAACTGAAATTTTTCTACTAATACTTGCTATTTTTCAATGTACGCGAGAGATCATTGACACATGTGGACTAGGGTGGTCCAAAAATGCATTAGAAATCTTTTTTTAGAATTTTTATGTAAAACACCCAGAAATTCGTTTGAATCCACAAAAAAATATATTCAGAGGTGGCGCAAGCCCCATGAAGTTTAACACGTATTTTCCATAAGAAAAAAAGATGTCTTCATAAATTTTATCCAGAATTCTCAATAATAGATGAATCGAGTTCGAAATTTACCATTCCTCTTCACAATTAGTCACAGAATGCGAATAAAATATTACTTTTCAAATATCACCCCCATGAGTAGTAAAATGGGTTTTTCGAGTTTCTGTCGCTAATTATGATTTTTTTGTGGTTTTTAAACGCACATTATTTCAAATATATGAATAACTAGTTTATACTGATAATTGGTTGTTTATTTACATTGTTTAAACAATTTATTATTGTTTTTAACAACTTTCTTTCAGAAAAGGGTTAAAAAGTCAAGGTATTCCTAAATTTTTCAACTTACTTTCAACGTTTCAGTTAAATCGAGGTAATAATCAATGAAAGTTGATAAAAATAATTGTTTAAACTATTGGTTATTAATTATAACAATATTCCATTAGAAAAATGCTACAAAGTTGCGGTTTTTTCTGAAATTTTGAACTTTTTGTCCATTTTTCACATAAAGTAAGTAATGATTCCTTTTTTATTAAGCAAAAATAATTGATTAAACAAATCGTAAATGTTTATAGCTATCTTCTTTTAAATCAATATTACACAGTTGCGGTTTTTTCCTGAATTTTTGTACTTTTTATCAATTTTCAATTAGATTAAAGTAATAATTCTTTCATGTTTGAAAAATAATTGTTTAAACAATTTATTATCATTGCTAATGATATTTTCTTTGCTTTAAAAATTATTATTGTTTATGGCTATCTTCACTTGGATAAGTTCTAAAAAATTACGGTTTTTTCTGGAATGTTTAACTTTGTTTTACCTCTTTAGTTGTGAACAAATAATAATAAATATTAGAGAGAATCATAGTTTAGATGGTATCGTTTTGTTTGAAGAAAATGATTATTGTTCTTTTCCCGATGTTCAAAAAGAAGATTAAAACGAAAAAGCTGAATTCATTCAGTGAAATTTTAA
Organism: Neuroterus valhalla; assembly: GCA_011762715.2. NCBI lineage: Eukaryota > Metazoa > Arthropoda > Insecta > Hymenoptera > Cynipidae > Neuroterus > Neuroterus valhalla. Next base: position 21,946 of record WSXT02168342.1, on the reverse strand, counting down.
TCTCGAATTTTCTGCTAAAATTATGGATCTCAAACGCAAAAATTGAATTTTAAAGGAAGTAGTTCAACTTTCAACCAAAGCGTTGAATTTTCGACATAAAATATAAAAATATAATAAAATATAATTCCATTCAAATTCCATTCAGTGCAAAGTTAAACATTTCAGAAAGAACTACAACTTTTTAGCACTAATCTAAGAGGAGAAAGCTATAAACCATAATCATTTGTTTAACAATTATTTTTGTCAAATTAAATAAAATATTAACTCACTTCAAAGGAAAAGCGGCCAAAAAGTTAAAAATTTGAGAAAAAACCGCAATTTTGTAGCATTATTCTAAGAGAATATTTTTATTACTATTAACGAATTGTTTAAACAATTATTTGTATTAATTTTATTTGAATAATACCTCGCTTTAACTGAAACGTTGAAAATAAGTTGAAAAATTTAAAAAAACAAAACCTTGACTTTCTAACCATTTTCTGAGAGAAAGTTGCTAAAAACAATAATAAATTGTTTAAATAATTCAAATAAACATCTAATTATCAGTATCAACTAGTAATTCATATATTTGAAATAATGTGCGTTAATAAAATCGCAAAAAAAATCATATTCAGCGCCAAAATCTCGAAAGACCCATTTTTTCACTTGTGGAGGTTTTTTGGGACCCTATGAAACAGACTTATGGGGGTGCTATTCGAAAAGTAATGTTTTATTGGCATTCTGTGACTAATTGTGAAGAGAAATGGTGAAATATTGAGAATTCTGAATAAAATTCACAAAAACGTCTTTTTCTCTTATGGGAAATACGTGTTAAACTTGATGGAGCTTGCGCCACCTCTAAATTTATTATTTTTTTTTTTTAAAGTGCGTTTTTTTTGTGGATTTGAACGAATTTCCGAGCGTTTTACATAAAAATTCGAAAAAAAAATTTTTTGAACCACCCTAATGTGGACCCATGTCTAGATTGTCAATTTTACGAAACTAAAAGACACATACGTAGTGATTTTGGTAAATTCGAAAGATACGCATGTTTCGATATATATATTATAATGTGGACTGTAGTGTAAAAATGGTTTCAAGTAGATTTATACTGCGTATTAAAAATGATTGGAGCTCCTCTTGTGCCTGAGAACATTGGCAATATGACATAAAGTTATGAAAAACTGTATGTATTTCAAGTTATTTGAACGTAAGAGAAGGATATTGTTAAATTCTTGGTTACAAATTCGAAAAATAATAATCATTAGCATGGAGATTTGCTTTTTTCAACGATGTCTGCAAATTAATTGACCCTGCTAGAGGAAATTACGTAACTATAGTTACCTTATATTCAATTTCCTATAAGAACTTTATTCTTAGTTCCGAATTTAGATCTAATAGATTTTTTGCTCGAACATGATTCAATATTGTTCTATAAATAATATATATTTGAACAGTGAAAAAATAAAAAAAAAACGTTCTGGAGATAAGATAGGCCCATATATGCCTACAAGGAAACTTCAGTTATGTCGAGAGAACAAGTATCGACAATTAGGTAAAGTTCTTAAAACTGTTGTTAACAATGTTCAATATTTGCAAAATTTGAAAAGTCTCTAATAAGTAATGAGAAAACATTTTTATGAGATAAAAGTTCAAGTGTAAAGCCTTTAAAATCGGCACTTTTTAGTATTGCGAAGTTCCACTTATTTCAAAAGTTGTCCAAGTATCTTAATAAATTTTCATACATCTTCAAAATTTTTATAAATTTCCGCAAAGTTTCACAAATTTTCAGAATTGTTCAAGGATCTTCATACATTTCCATGCATTCTCAGAACTTTCATAAATTTTCGGAAAATTCCACAAATCACCACAAGTGTTTAAGAATTTTCCTAAATTTTCATACATTCTTGAAACTAGAACTTATTGCTTGAAACTGCCGTTCCGAATTTCATAATTTTGAAGAGAAATTCATTAACATAAGGCTATTTGTATTTCAACATTATATAATGCCGAATTAGAGAAATTTGAGAATATAAAATGTTTCGAAAACGTCCGCTTGTGAGTTTTGGAAATAATAAAAGTGATGATTTCAAACATAAAAAATTGACAAAATTATTTGTTTCACAAATATTTATGATTATTCTATGTGATTGAAAATGGAACATTTTTAGATCTTGGAACTATATCATTTACAATTCGAATCTTAAGAAAAGGTGATTTTCTAATTCAGAGGATTTCAAATGTCCGCTTGGATGTACCAAATGGATAAGGTCTTCTGATTCTATCACCGAGGTTAAGCACCACGTGACACGGTTCTACTCGGGTGGAAGCCGTCGTACTTGATGAGGTGCATTTATCAGCTTTTAGGCTATAATCACTTTCGAAATAATACTTATACATTAAAGGATTCCTAAACCAGTTCGTCATGATACACCATTTTTTGCTTATTATATTGAAAATAAAGATAATTTCCAAAATCCCTAATCCGCGTAAACAAATTAAAAATATTGTTATGCTTCCCGAATTGCGTTCAGAAAAATTAAAATCTTTATTATCTCATATCTGAATGGTTTCAAAATGAAACCGTAACAGTTGAAGGCATTATTTCCATTGATGAAATCGTTGTTATTATCGATATTTAAACTTTTGATTAACTATTGACCTTAAAAATCCTATTCCACTGTTCGTTAAAAAACTGTTCAGAACATATAATCATTCCTTTCGACTTTTCTTAGATGTTACAATCATCAGGTAAGATTTTGGGAAACTTCCAAATTTCAAAGGAATTGGAAAGCATCCCTAATCACTTCACGCATTATCAAAATAATTCCTAAACGATCTAAAGTAATGATTGGAAGGAATGATGTTAAAATAAAAAAAAACTTCCCTTATTATCGAAAAAAATATACAACTATAGAGGAAAAGAAGATACGGATTGTGGTAGTCGGAACGTTAGAGCGTATTATTATTATTATTATACTATTAAACCGAATCCCTTTCGGGGTAAGCGTAACTCGTTTTACTTCATTATTGTCAACGAATTTCTATTGGTTAAGTTGAATAATGAGGAGGGCACCAGTCTCCTGCAGAATCTGTTAGAAATTTATACATAACTTAACAGATAAGAACTAGTCGAGTTATGTATAAAACAATAAAGTTCTATTGAAAAGGAAAAAAAGAAATATTTTTCTCATGAATGACGAATTCACAACAAAACAGTTGAATTCTCGAATGAAAAGATGAATTTCCCATTAAGAAGTTTAATTTTCCACAAAAAGGATGAATTTTTTACCCCAAAAAAAATGATTATTCAACAGAAGAAGGAACCTTCTACGAAATATTTTGATTTCCAAATTTATAATTAGATTTTAAATTATGATTAATATTGAATATTATTATCATACCATTAAGCGAAATCTCTTTCGGGGTAAGCGTAACTCGTTTAATCTTTATTATTGTAAATGAATTATTATTGGTTAAGTTGGACACTGAGGAGGGCACAGTCTCCTGCAGGAATCTGTTAGAAATTTCTACATAACTAAACAGATAAGAATTAGTCGAGTTATGTACAAAACAATTTTAATTTATTGAAAAGAAAAAAAAAGATCGGAGCAGTGTGGACAAGTGAATGGTGAAGATTCGATGGAACTTTCGTTTTTATTTCAGATCTGAATGCATGCTTGTATGTACATGAAAATTTTAAGTTCCAAGTTTAGAAATTTGTAATTCTTCATTCAATCAATTCAGAATTTTCGAAGTTTGAAAAATTTCCTGGTGAATTCAAACTTTTGAAAATAAATAACTAAGATTTAAATTTAATTCAGGTGGAAAATACTGTTTCAATTCAAACATCTAGAAAAATTTAAAAGATTCTAATTCGCCAATTTGGAAGAATTGGAATTTGAAAATTCTAAAAACATGAAATTGGTATTAAACAAACACTTGAGCTTTATAAGATGCAGAGCACTTTTTCTGAAACGTGCTATATTCAAGAAGTATCGTGCTCCAAAAATAACGATATTTCTGTTAGGCTATGACTTTTTGATTTACAACCTGTATTTGCGTCTTACTTTTTCATTGGTAGCACATGATTAGAAGTATTTTTCATAAGCAAATCATAAGCCTTAAATCTAAAAACAATTCATCAACAAATGAAACACAAAAATGTCCACACGGTAGTGAATACTCAACCACATCTAATGATGAGATGGTTGCGCAAGAGTTTTAGTAAAAAATGCTGAAGCTGCTAGCAGTCGTCTCTTACTATTGTAACCGTCATGTTATCGTGGTCCATGGAGCGTGCGTGATTAATTGATCGAAAATATTCCAAGGTTCTCTCTGTCTTTGAAATTGAAAAGTACCAGCTCATCGTAATGCACAACAGTGGCGGTGATTCCACGTTGTCTTTGAGAGCCCAAATATTCAACGCCCGAACGTTAACGATATGCATTCCACAACGAAACCGCCCCCCAGGGGCCTCAATGGACCCAATAGTCTTCTACACAAAGTACAAAATAGTCACGGGTTACAGGTCTTCTTCTGTTCGTTCTTTACGCTTTATGCAGAGTATAGGAAGGATTATAGAGACACTGCAGGGACACCGGCTGGTACCTCCGACAATAGCCCATTGGTCCGCCATTGTGATCACGGCACATTAATTGTCTCTTTGAGGCTCGATGACCTCCGCGGTACAATAAACGCAAAGACTCTTCTTCATCTTCATCTCCTTATTCTTCCTCATCCATGTCTTCTATTATTTTTCTCGCATTCTCTTTTTTCACAGTTTCTCTTCCTCTTTTGAGACGAAGCCAGTCGGTAAAAGATACTCCGTCCTCGACTTCGTCTCGATTAACGAAAAATTTCGACTTTCCCTAGCCAGACGAATTTCGGGTCTGGAGTCTAGTGGTCCGGGCTCTGGTGACAGTAGAGTATTTCTGAAAGGGGCACGGGGTAAAATAACCTATATTTTCGAAAAAAAATATTGCGGGATGGAAATAAAATTTTATTTATTTGTTTAAACAATTACGATTCCAAAAAAATCAGATGAGAGTTTGACCGGCTAACGACGAAAATTCGATTAATAGACCTCAAAAACATAAATAAAGCCCTTGAAATCGCGACCATTTCACGGAAATTTGCTAGTGCCCACCAATGCCAAGAAAACATGATAAAATCGCCATTTTGCAATCGCGGATAATTTAACGTTGAAATGAAAAAAGTCGATCATAAAGCAGATCAGGTCACAGGAATTCCCTTCAGGAACAAGTAAGTTTTTTAGTTTTGTAAAAATATGCAATAGATCAAAAGTTTTCAACTCACAAAGATGACGAATAACGTTGGGTTTTCGACCTTAACAAATGAATAACTTTTGAACAATGCACTTTATGTAAAAATTGCAAGAAATCGTTTTTTCTTTAACAAATCCATATTTGCCAAGAAAAAATATTTCAGCTCGAAAAAACCATTGTTCAGCTATTCGTTTAAACAATTGCGATTTAAAGAAAATCTGACAGGAATACGACCGGATAACCTCTAGGATAGCCGCTAGAGCCAGGCCCGAATTCAGAAATCTGCCGCCCCTAGGCAGTTGACAAAATTGCCGCCCCCCATCCCCTCGAATTATGGTGAAATTGTTTGGTACGAATAGATTTTGAATCAATAGAATGCCAATAAACCATGCGGGAAATTCAAATCCCACGAATTAAACAAGTTCAGGGTGGAGATTCGGTGGTCGATTTCGAATTCCCGGTCATTTCCTGGTTTTTCAGGGTCAGGTCTTTCCATTTTTCTGATGTCGATTAAACATCCTTCAACACATCAGATCAAACATGAGAAAAGAAATCAATTTCGGATAAATACTCTGATTTTCAACAAAAAAAAAAACCATTTTTTTTACAAAAATTGGAATAGTTGAAGTTGCAATTTAAAAAATCAATTTTAGATAACAAAAAAATGTGACTCATTTGGTACTCTCTTTGTAGCCGTAAATCTCATTACTAATTCTCTTGGCCGTATGAGTTATTCAATCAATAATATTGATAAAATAATTTGTTTAATAATTAAAAATTATTCCTAAGGAAGACGAAGTTTTTAAGTATATATACTGTATCTAGAAAAAGCAGGAAAAACCTTTCATCTCATTATATTTTTGACAGATTCTAATATTAAAAAGTACCATTTTCCTTAAGAACACATCCATATGTTTTAACAAATTTGGAGTGTTTAAACAATTCCAATCTTTTTTAACACTAATATGTGTTCTTGAAAAACAAATTAGTACTCAAAAAAATTGGAATATGTCAAAAGTTTACGGATGTAAAATGTGTATCTACTTTTTTCATGTAAATCATATGCTTGAACAAATACGTATTATTTATATAAACGTAAAATTTTTTGAACAAATTATTTTCTTGACATTATTTATCAGATAAGTCATGCTGACCAGAAAACATGTTCATTTGGCGACTTTCCCAAAAGAGAAAAATGTTTACAAAGATGGGAATTGTCCAAACAATTGAATAATACATAGAACATAACTTTGAGGGGGAATAAATTTGAAAAGTGAAAAATGAGGGCCATCCTAATATTCACGCATCATAGGGGGAGCTAATTTCAAACTTTGATAATATTTACTTTCGAACTTTGACTACAAATTATTAACTGCATCTACTTCTGAAAATTTTTCAACCAATTATTCTTATTAACAATAAATTTAGAACCAAAGATAAGACTTGATTTTTTGATAAATATATGTCGAAGGAAATTGAGGTTATACTTACTTGAACTGAAAAACAGGTCAAATACATACCATTTTCACTGAACTTGAATGGTTTTACTAAACCTAAATGGCACTCCAAATCATCTACAAAAACATTCACTGTTAAAATTTGCACCTAAATAAACTTCTTGCGAAGCGAAACAGAATTTCGTCAGCATTTCTTTTCCACGAAATTCACTTGTTTTGTTTTAGCGAAGTTGCCGCATTGCCAAACAATACATCAATATAAAAATTCGATATTAAATTTCGGCGCGTAAAATTCAAATTTGCATAAAACTAAATAGAAGCAACGGTGCCAGAAAAGTTGACGTCTACAAAATCAAATGATTCTATAACATAAATGAAAAAAAGGTGATCATGACAGTTCTGGTAAAATTAATTTTAAATACAATTATTTACAATTATTCAATCGTCAATATATTCTATTATTCAAATGCATGCTATTTATTAAAAAAATTGATTAAATAAATTACAAAATTTGTATTTATATTGTCTTTAATGAAGGATGAAGGTTACGAAGAATAATTATTTTACAGTAGAATTTTTTATTTAACTTCGTGAACGTTGTCTCATTAATAATATCAAGCAATTATAAGTTCCATTTCTTCTTAAAATTTTACTTTAAGAAAATATAAAAATGATGGTAATCACCAAGTACTTATTTAAACTTGTTAGTTTTATTGGGAATTTACTTATTCCTCTTTTGGTACTGAAATGACGATAAATATTATTTAAAATACTGCCTAATCATAAGAATACAATACATATATTTTATTTTAAGATTGAAGAATATTAAGTCATGAGCAAAAAATAATTACGATTTATTTACTTACTTTCATTTTCGTTCTGGAATTTTGGAATGTTACAAATTGCTCGATGCCTCCGGACGCGATGAGTGCTTTTTATTTTCGGCATTTCGTATAGGATCATCACACTTAAATAATTAGTTTAGACCGTTGAGATGAAATCACAGAGACGCTTGGTAACATAACCTCAAAACAACCTATTCGTCATCTAATTGTCTCAAACAGATTCAAGATGGAGCCCGACTAAAAACAGGTGCACAGACAAGTTGATGACGCTCCAATCAAGAGCTGTGAATCAGAGTTGGTTCGGACTAGAAATGAGGTATTAACCCTGGTTGCAGCCATGAAATATTTTCCAAGTTGGGGCCAAACTTGTAAGTAGGCGAAAATTTGTCAATTTCCACACGGGTTCAAGAGTATCCATTATCCAATTGGTTGATTTCATTCTCATCCCTTTGAAAAAATTAGCAAATAACGAACTGAGGAGGAGGTGAAAGAATGTGAGAGAATAATACGATTGGTGGGCCCCGAAGAATAATATAAGGATATGAGGGATAGCAAGAAAGAGGATAAGAAGAAGGCAAAACAGAAGATGAAGAAGACGAAGAAGAGGAGCGGTGGGCGCGGGTCGCCATTAAGCGGACCCCCTGCCGTGTGGCCCGCGGCAACCGTTCACAAAAAACTGTAATTGGAAATACTTTTCCTCCTTTTTCTCTAAAATAATTTATGAATCTCCACTGGGTCCGCGGGCTGACTCCAATACTTCGTATAGGACTCGCATCATCGTCGGCGCTTCTTCTCCTTATTCACCTGACTTCATAGGGAGGATCTGGGAGGGTTTTGAGTAACGAACCAACAGGGATGACGTTTCGTGTTAGCCGAAAATGAAAACTGAAGACGAAAACTGCAAGGATGAAGGACGATCTCGAATCTTGAAGGACTGGTATCGTGTCTGGGCCAATGTCCTGCTGAGCAAGGGGGCGAAGGATGCGCCCACTTTAGGGACTTTGGAATAAACGGTAGGGACCCGGATGCCGTTATCAATTTGCGTGATTCTCAGGATTTATAATGAAGACGCAATGAGTAGCTTCCCGTCCAGACTGCTGGTTTCGCTCGTGCTCAGGCGATCGACGCAGAACGACCCCCGCAGCCAATCGACGAGGACTTGTAGTAATTATAAGTCCGCCACCCAGGATGCCATGCAGAAGATGATCGTGCCGATATGTACCCGCCTATACGTATCAATTGACAGACCTCTGCACAAAGCGCACGATCCATAATCACCTTCACGCTCATCTCGTCGCTACCTTTAATGCAAATTTGAGGGAATGCCGTTAGGTCCCTATCACGCCCCTGCGATTAGTAAATACAACATCTATTATAGGATATTTTGAGCTTTTCAGGAGCTACCAATATTTTTGGAATGGTTTTGGTATGTGATCCGACTAACTCCTACCAGCAAACCCTTTGACCCCTTAGTCAACCCTTTCTCCTCCATCCCAAACCCTATTCATCTCTACGCGAACCCACCTCATCTCCCAATCTAACCTACTCTTATCTCTCTACATCTGATTTTTAGTTATTACTCTTCCAAAATGCTCCAATTTGAAAACTCGCCCCTATTTCTCATACACCTCCATCTATATTTTTATAGCTGTTGGGAGGACTTGGCATTCTTCCTCCTCTCCAATCTTCCTCCTCTCTAATCTTCCTCCTTGCTTGCATCTCCATCCTTTACTCTCTTATATACCCCCTTCTCGAATTTCTGAATTATAGATATTCCACATACTCTACTTCTATTAGACGTTTCTACTGTTTTGTTCTAAATCTTTCCTCTTCCCCTTTCATGATGGTCCACCTTATCACATCTAACTCACTCTCATCTCTCTACCTCTGGTTTTTAGTTATAACTCCTCCAAAACGCTCCAATTCGAAAACTTACCCTCATTTCTCATACAGCACCATCAATATTTTTATAGCTGTTGGGAGGATTTGACATCCTTCTTCCTCTCGCATCTCCCTCCTTGCTCGCATCTCCATCCTTTCCTCTCTTATATATCCCCTTTCTCGAATTCCTCAATTATAGATATTCCACATACTTTACTCCTATCAGATATTTCTACTGTTTCGTCCTAAGTACTTCCTCTTTTCCTTCCATGATGATCCAATTTGTTTCATCGAATTCCCTCTCATCTCTCTACCCCTGATTTTTAGTTCTTACTATCCCAAAACCCTTCGTAGTCCACGATTTATGTGCCCCCTTTCTCATACACCTCGATCTTTATTTTCATTTCTGTTTGGAAAATTCTGCATCCTTCTTCCTCTCTTATCTTCCTCTTCACTCAAATCTCTATCCTTTCCTTTCTAATATACCCCCATCCTTGAATTCCTCAATTATAGAAATTCCACACGCTCCACTCCTCTCAGTCATTTCTACAGTTTTGCTTTAAATCCTCCCTCTTCCCTTTCCATGATGATTCACCTCGTCATATCTTACTCACTCTCATCTCTCTACCCCTGATTTTTAGTTCTTATCTCCCCAAACCCCTTTGTAATTCACAACTGATGTGCCTCTCTCATCTTCATCCTTGCTCGCATCTCCACCCTTTCCTCTCTTATACACCCCCGATTTCTCGAATTCCCTAATTAGAGAAATTCCACATACTTTACTCCTATCAGACATTTCTACTGTTTAATCCTAATTACTTCCTCTTTCCCTTTCCATGATGATCCAATTTGTCACATCGAACTCCTTCTCATCTCTCTACCTCTGATTTTTAGTTCTTACTGTCCCAAAACCCTTCGTAGTCCACAACTTATGTGCCTCCTTTCCCATAAATCTCGATCTCTTTTTTTAAATCTGTTTGGAAAATTCTGCATCCTTCTTCCTCTCTTATCTTCCTCTTCACTCACATCTCTATCCTTTCCTTTCTTATATACCCCCATCCTTGAATTCCTCAATTATAGAAATTCCACAGGCTCCACTCCTCTCAGTCATTTCTACAGTTTTGTCTGAAATCCTTCCTCTTCCCTTTCCATGATGATTCACCTCGTCACATCTAACCCACTCTCATCTCTCTACCCCTGATTTTTAGTTATTACTTCTTCAAAATTCTCCATTTCGACAACTTACATGCCTCTATGTCTCGTACACCTCCATCTCCATTTTTATAGCTGTTTGGAAAATTCAGCATCCTTCCTCCTCTCTTATCTTCCTCCTTACTCACATTTCTACCCTTTCCTCTCTTATATACCTTCTTCCTCGAATTCCTGGATTATAGAAATTCCACATGCCTTACTCCTCTCAGTCGTCTCTACTGTTTTGTCCTCAATCCTTCCTCTTCCCCTTTCATGATGATCCACCTTATTTTTAGTTCTTACTGCTCCAAAATCCTTTGGAATCCACAACTTATGTGCCTCCTTTCCCATACACCTCAATGTCTAATTTTATATCTGTTTGGAGGATTCGGCATCCTTCCTCCTCCCTTATCTTCCTCGTTGCTCACATAATCACCTTCTTCTCTCTTATATACACTCGTTTCTCAAATCAATCAATGATAGGAATTGTACTTAATTTACACATCTCAGTCATTTCTACTGTCTTGTTCTAAATCCTTCCCTCTTTCCCTTCCATGGCGATTTACCCTCCTACCTTTACCCTACTCTCATTTAATTTCCACAACGTATAAACCTCTCTTTCTCGTACACATACATGCTTTATAATCTCTTCGAAGAATTTCATATCTTCCAGCTCTTTCTTTCCCTTCCTACTTCCTCCTCCCAAACCTCCATTAAAAACGATGCCTATATTTTCCAACCCTGCATTAAGGATTGCCACCCCATCTCACCCTTATATCTTTTGGCCAATAAACCTTTCTACGACTTTTTAAAGTATTTTACGTACATGAAATGTTCTCATCCCTTTGTACTGACTCCTCCCTCCTTGACCTTCCCTTCGCTCTGGCGTTTCCATCCCCTATGTCGAATTTCTCAATTATAAGATTTCACCTCAGACTACATTTTGAATCTCATTCAGTACTCCATTTTTCGAAATGAATAAATTTTGGAAATAGCTCTTCATAATCGAAACAAAAAATTCTGTAAAAGAATCATTTTTTTCCGTTTAATAAACAATTTTAAATAGAAAACTTTCCATAGTGAGTATTATAAAATTCCAATGTATTCCATACTGCAGGGAAGTATCAGTTTCAAGTGTTTCAAAGTTTACAAGCAAAAAAATTTGAATTAAATAATTAAATAATTTTTTGAATGAATATTTCTTTATCAGTTTACCATCATTCAACTTTCAAGACTGCCCGGATTCAAAAATTAGAAAAAATATACATAAGGATGATTTATTTTTTAAGGCAAAAGAAAAATAATTCCGTCAGATCTAAGCGTTTATTATTTTTTTTGCGTGAATAAATTTCTAAAAGGATGAGCCATTTAGATAACACTTAGAATGTAGCGCAAATTTTCTTAATTCCAGGCGTTGATAAAAGATACGATTCCCAATCAAATAATAGGGAAATAATAACTCTTTGGCTATGGATTCCTAATTGTATACAAAAAAAAACTGAATAGAAAAGATGATTAGGTTTAAGAAATAAATAGGAAAGTTTTTCTAATGAGGATCGTCAAAATTGAATTTGATTCTGTTAAAGTGTCAATGACTGCAAATTTTTTTAGTAAATATTGAAGCTTAAAATAAAGAACCTGAAATTTGAAGCTTTTGAAATAAAACTATTTGAGAAATAGACATTTGAAATTCAATTATTTGTATTGAGGATGTGTCCCCTGAGGGTTTACATTTTTTTGTACCTCTCCACTTTTCCTTTACACACTCTACCACTACCTTAGTGGTAGCGGGGTCCTACAGATCAAGGTGGGTTCCAAACCATCAAGAACACCAGCTTCAAGTACTTAAGAGTAGCCTTTTTCTCTAGAGATACCGTCATCTCGACTCTTCGAAGATGAACACTCTCTTGCTAGGCGAGTGTTCACGCGTGGGCCGCCGAAGCTCTCCCAGAGTGCGCGGTGGGAATCGAACCCGCAACCAGACGGAGTGGGTCCCGAACTCATGCCTTAACCCCCACGACCAACTGACCACCCATAATTTTCCGCAGTCGTGATCAGTTAAATTTTTAGAACAATTTTGACTGTGATTAACCTTAAATCTACTCAGTGCCTTGAGGGCTTGCAGTTTAGCAGAAGTTAGGCAGAAGTGAGTTTTTTTCTCTGTTGAAGGAAATATAATGCCTTCAATTTTAATTCCGAAGCAACGATTTTTAGTCATCTGCAGTGTTTTGTTTGTCACGTTTATTGTTTTTCCTCCGGTTTATTGATAAATGTAAAAAAATTCTTTCTTTCGAATAAATATTCTTGCAATACTTTCAAACAGACATAATTAGTACACAGTATTCCAGGTCTTACTATGTGGGTAATATTCACGAAACTGTACACTTTTGAAATAAAAATCATAACATTTCAAATTACATTTTTTTGCTCAGTACATTTTTTTCTTACTTCAAAAGTAAATTATTTACGAAAATGAGGCATCATTTTCAGTACAACCTAGTTACAATATACAATATACTATAGCTACAATATACGCCTTCGGGGTAGGCGTCACTCATTTACGTATTGTCATTGTGAACGAATTATTATTGGTTGAGTTGCACACTGAGGAGGTCACCAGTCTCCTGCAGGAATCTGTTAGAAATTCTTACAAACTGTAGCTCTGGCGACCAAAGATTTTTCTATATTGAAAATTGTCACTTCAAGAAAAAAGTTAATTGGAAACACATTGCTCGTGAAATGTTTGAAAAATAAACGCATATTTAGGAAAGCTATAAAAACAAACATAAAACAGCCACCATTTTAGGGGCGGGGGGGGGCTGTTAAATATTCTTGAATAACCTCCCACATGAGAACTAGTGGAATTCTGTACAAAATAATTAAGCTTCATTGAAAAGTAAAAATATATATATATATATAAAATAGATAATTGAATTTTCTCATTCATGACAAATTTACAACAAAACAGTTGAATTCTTAAACGAGAAGTTGGACTTCCTATCAAGAAGCTGATTTCTCTACCAAAAAGATGAATTTTTAGGCCAAAATACATGAAGTTTCGAATCAAGAAGACGAATTATCAGCAAAAAAGTTGAATTTTCAAAGCCAAAAAAAAGAATATGATTATTCAATAGAACAAGGAACCTTTCGCGAAATATTTTAATTCCCAAATGAATAGTTCAGTTTTCAATTATAAATATTATTATTATACCGTTAAGCCGAATCCCTTTCCGGGTAATCGTAACTCTATTACGCTTTGTTATTGTAAACGAATTATTATTGGTTAAGTTGCACCCTGAGGAGGTCTCCAGTCTCCTACAGAAACCTGTTAGAAATCCATTCTTACAAACCGCTCAATTAAGATCTAGTCGAATTTTGTACAAAATAATTTAGTTTCATTAAAAAAAATTCTGAAATTAATAAAATAACTCCTAAGTGTAAGGACCAAAAAAAATACGAATTCTCAATAAAACAAACTATTTTTAAAATTATATTTCAAGGCAAGTTTAAAGAGTAAATATAAGTTACTCATCCTGGTTCAATTATGTAGCTCTGTCGACTCTGTCTATTCGACGTATGAATAATTGTACCTTTTTATAAGTAGGCTTTTATATTCAAAATATAATTTTTCCACTTTTTCCTCTCCATATAGAAATTTTGAGTTTATTTCATGAATACAAAAATATAATTTATTTAAAATCAACTATAAAAAACAAAACTTCAACATTTTTATGATTGAACAACAAGTGTTTTAATAATTTACGCACAGCTCTAGTCATTCATTTGGCTACTTAAACACAAAAGACATTTTCCTGAAGATTAGAACACGATAAATTAGAGTTAGGCTTCCCGAGAGCGAGATGATAAGAGATATTCTCGATCTCAATCTCGTGAGAAATAAAAATTAGACTCTCTTCTCGTCTCGAATCGAGACTCTCGAGAATTTTCATTTTCTCAGTATGTTATGAACATAGTGTATCTATTCTCTAAATATTTATACTTTGAAAAATAACAGTTTTCACAATACAAGCAGAATCAATCAATTTTCGTGCAAATACAAAAATACAATCCCAAATATCGGGATTCTAGAAAGCGATTATGTTCAATTCATCCTTTTTGTACTTCTGTTCTCTTTTAGTTGTAAATAAAATATCTAGTTTTCTGTACACTGATGAGTTCTTTTAGGAGTTTCTTAAATAATTAATAAATTTTTTCTTCATGAACCTTTAGTGTATGAAGTATTTCATGGAAGAAGATATCGTCTCGACTCTTGTCTTCGAAACGATACGATATCGAGAGTTTTCTTGAAGTAAATGACATATACGGTGATTTATTCAACCTTTATTAAACTTGAAAAAATTTAAATTCATTAGTTGAAATTGAAAGGAGTAATTGGAGAAAAGACATAGAAACCTTTTTCTATTTCTTCTTCAAACAAATTTTTTTTTGCCGAACTGATGAGGCATCAATATTTGCAGTTGATTTTGATTATTTCAAATATTATAGGACCATGTGCATCGCTTTATTTATAAATTTTGTAAGTTATTTATGTAACATTGTAATGAAAAAAATCAACTTCATACTTGAATTATTTAATCAATATAAACGCTAGAGTAAAATTAACTTATTGTAATAAATTTTATGGATCTGCTCACAATATTTCACTTTAGGAAAATTACGGAGCTGACATTTTTGATAGTTTTTACGAAACACAGTGTGAATATTTATTGAATGATACACTTGTTTCGTGTTAAAATTTTGATAAAGTTATAGCACAATGAAATATCACTAGTCTGATACCTAGATTGACTTATTTCTATGCTTCAAAGAACAGGGAGAACGTAGGGTTAAACTGTGTTGCAGATAGAATGCCATCCGTGTTTACTTTCCCTTGGTAGCGCGGTTCCAAATATCTCTGTGGTTTATTTTGTCTTAAATTTCTCTACCCTGTCCCAGTGATATATATTCCTTCTGTTTACAATCTAGAATTTACACCACACACGTAAACAGTTTCGTGGATATTACCTATATCTCTTATTCCCGACATAATGACAATTTTATGCATCCAAAAACCTCACATATTTTATTCATTTAATTTCTACTAAAATGAAATACCCCCTCGACCTTAATCTTAAAGACACCTTCGAGACATTGTATCAGACAGGGCATAATTTCAATATCCACTTCTTCCTGGATGGCACGTTTTGCTTTTTATTTACCTTAGGATATCATTCAGTACTTTAACGTCGCGAATAACGAGGAAAATTCATTGCTGACTCTAGAATGTGCATCAGAGCTTTGCTCGTAATATTACGTGTAACGTGTTATAGGGTCGAGTACAAAGCGTGCAGAGGAAAATTTGTTCCCTTCGTGTTTTACGTGCCTCGATTACAGTATATTCTGCCCGACCGATTTTTAGTTTCCACTGAAAAGTGGGTACGTGGAGTACTTGGGTACCTCCGGGGTACCGACGACAGATTCCGGCGCCCCCTTTACGATCGACTTAACAGCCGGTTAAATTACGGCCAGCCCGTACTACTGACCCTTCCTGACCTTTCGATGACCCTTTCTCTACCTTTCGCCCGTTCTCCTCACGGGCGAAACCCGATACTGCACAATGCACATGGTCCCGACTGCAAAGCTGGGACCAGGTCTCACAGGTTTCTGACTTTTCGAGACACTGCTTGCTAAACTCGATGTTCCTGTGTCATTATTTTAAAGGTAGTGTCTTTAAATTTTCGAAGGGGTTGTTAACTTCACCTTTGAAGTTTATTGGAAATTTATATAGGGAGTTAGGAAAAATTGTCAGGAACAATCAGGATGAACAAAGGTTATAAAGGTTGGATAGGTTTTAATGTTTGGGATTTCGAGACATCTTATAGCTTTCAACAATATTTTCATATCCATAACTATTTTTAAAAAAACGTTTATTCTAAAATATTTACATACATATATTAACCTCTCCAATTTGAAAGGTTAGGCCGGTGACTCAGAATGATTACGGACGTTGACCCTAAGTTAGGAATAAACTTTATAGTCCAGGCATTGCGTCGGAAAAATTAGTAAATTTCCCGAAAAATTCCATTTTCCAATTTTTTTTTTTTCTTAAGAACGCTTTATTAAGAAGTCCTCTTTGCCATATCAAAAACGTGTCCTCAATTAGGAGGGAGAACCCGGTTTGTTTAAAAAATAATCCGCTATCTTTAATAGGTTCCGAGTTTTGGCACATTGGAAATTGCCCAATTTTTTGGATTTTCAGCAAAAAATCACTAAGTCTCAAAAACCACTCTATACGTTTTTTCCTAATTACTTAACAGATAAGTGTTCAACAAGTAAGTTAAAGGAGACTCAATTTCCTGTGATTCCAAAAAAAAAAAATGTTTGAACTATAATAGGTCATGAGTTATGACTCCTCAAAGTTGACTGTTTTTGCCTATTTTTAGGGGCAAAAAAACAAGGTTTAATTTTTTCCAAATCAATCGTTCCAGGTTGAGTTCACATCAATGTTGCTAGGAGATGAAATAGAGTTACTAAAAATCTGCAGACATCCAAAAAAAGAAAGGTCTTCTAGCTCTGTTAGTTTAGGAATTGCAAGGTTTCAAAAATTCCTCTTTTTTGGGCATTTTTGACCAAAACCGGTTTTTGAAGAATATCTCGTTTTCTGCAAGTCTCGCAATAAAAATCAATTGAAATAAATAAAAGTGGAGTTGATTTGACGTAAGTTGAAAGAAAAAAAATTGTCCTAGCCCGAATAGGTCACGAGATATGACCATGGCAAATGCACTTTTTCTGCATAGAGGCACCTGAGTGTACCGTAAAGTAGAAGTACGGCCATATTTCGAAGTTTGTGTCCTTAGTCAGCGTGTAAAATCAATTGCACATGCCTAATACGTCTTTTGCCGTTAATAAACAAATAATTTTTTTTAACAAAATCTTGCTTTTACCACTTTTGATTACTTTTTGGTCATTTTTTTGTACTTTTGTGGCAAAAAAAGTGATCGAAATTAATCCAAAATGTGTAACATTTTTTTTTAACAATAAATAAATTATTTTTAATCATTTCTGAATAATTGTTCAGAAGAAAATCTTGTTACAACCGCATCTAAGTATTTTTTCAGTACTCTTGTGTCAAAACAGTAATCATATTTGTCTTGAAATGTGATACATATCTTTTTATTAATAAACAAATAATTTTATTATAATTTTATGTAACGAAATCTTGTTTTAGACACTTTTGAGTAGTTTTTGTGTATTTTTTCAGCAAGAAAGTAATTATAATAGTACAAACACTTGATCTCTTAAGTAGTGTGCTACTGCGTGTTAACTTGAAAAGAATGGTAAACTATTTTTTCACCAATCAATTGCAGTCACTTTTCTACTAAAAATGTACTCAAAAAGTACTTGAAAGTGATTGAGATATGATCTTGTTATAAACAATCCATAAAACAACTATTTTTTATTGATAAAAATATATATATTACCTTTCCAGACAATTATAAATTTGTTTTGCCACAAAAATACTTAAAAGTGTTTAACACAAGATTTTGTTATAAACAATTACTGATAAAATTATTTGATTATTATTAGAAAGATGTGTATTACATTTCCAGACAATGATGATTATTTCCTTGGAACAAAAGTACTAAAAGAATACTCGGAAGCGGTTATAACAAGATTTTGTTATGAACACTCATTCAAAAATCATTAAAAATAATTAAGTCATTGATAAAAAATATGTTACACATTTGGCATCAATTACAATTACTTTTTTGCCACAAAAGTACAAAAAAAATGGCCAAAAACTAATCAAAAATGGTAAGAGCAAGATTTTGTTATAAACAATTATTTGTTCGTTAAGGGGAAAAAGACGCATTATGCATCTGAAATAAATTTCACACACTTATCGGGACATAAACTTCGAAATGTGGCCGTACTTGTACTTTAAGGTGGACTCAGGTGCCCCTATGCAGAAAAAGTGCACTTTGCAAAGTCATATCTCGTGGCCTATTAGGGCTAGTACACTTTCTTTTTTTTTAACTTACGCTAAATTGACTCCACTTTTATTAATAATACACAAATTATGTCGTGGGTTTTACGGAAAACGAGGTATTTCCAAAAAAAAAAACCTTCGTTTTTGACCTATTATAGTTAGAACATTGTTTTTTTTTTGGAATCACAGGAAATTGAGTCTTCTTTAACTCACGTGCAAAACATTCATCTGTGAAGTAATTAGGAAGAAAGGTATAGAGTGGTTTTTGAGATTTAGCGATTTTTCGCTGAAAATCAAAAAAATTCGGCAATTTTTAATGTACCATAACTCGGAACCTATTGAAGATAGCGGATTATTTTTTCAACAAAATTTTCTCATAATTTAGTTTTCTGTCTTTCACCTGTTGGACATTTTTCTCTACGATTCAATGAGAATAACCCGTACACGCAAACGCAAAATTTGGAAATGTTTAAAAAAAAAATTCGGGTTCCCCCTCCTTATCGAGAACACTTTTTTTATATGTCAAAAGTATACCCAGAAACTTTGTCCCTAAAGCCGTGATTTCATTTTCAAGATTCAGGTCCTTAAAGGATTCCACATATCCGGAAATTTTGAGGCGTTTCCATTTCACGACCCGCGTCTTGAATCTTGTCAATAACGGAGTAAAAAATGTATTGCCTTATTTCCCAGTTTATGAACTTCTTACGCCAAAAATCTGAAGTTTTTATTCTGAAGTCGCTTTTCTTTTACAATGTTTTCGTTACAATTAATACTGTTACCTATATTTGTTGTTTATATATTTATAGTTCTTAATATTATTTATTCATTCGTTATACTTTTTTATGAAAAAATTGGATGATTTAACTGATAAATACTCTAATTCATACAATGGTAAAATTAAATTTGGACACCCTATGTATTGTCTCTAGCACATTTCAAACGTTCCCATAGGTATATTCAAACGTTACTGAATAAATTACTTCCATTTTGAATAAATATCTTTTCGGCATTGCATGTGGCGCGTAAGAAATCATAGATTGGTAGGCAATAACGCGGGTCAATACTCCTACGCGGTTGTAGAAAAAGCGCATTTATTTCTACGGGGGCAGTTTGGGGCAGCTTTTGTTGAAGGAATCAAAAAGTTGATACTTTTTGGCGATCAAGCGGAAAATCCCGGCGCGCGCACTCGCAGACGAAAAAAGAATTCAATACGTATATTCCTGAATTACATGGAAAGAAAAATTTTTGGACGTTCACATTTCACTCCCAATATCATTAACATACTTGTTCGAAATGCATATTCGGAAGCAAGCAACGATTTAACGTACCTTCAGAAATATCCTCTATGTGACCTTATCTGTTTCTGGCACGAACTCACAGAATAACAACATTTCTCGTCGAACGCTGGGAACTCGAGAAACAAACTAATGTGTGCGCATTCGGCGAAGAGTCAAGTTTAACTGCTCGCCACAAAAACAGTTTTGAATATAGCAATTTGACCTTTTACAAAATAATGCTCCAAAATCCCTTAGAGAAGTATAAATGAACATCTACCTCAGCCGGTAAACTTCGAATTTTGAGGTTTTGGCCAGCTTTTTGGGACCTTGAACCACTGTGATCACTGATTCTCCCAGCTAACGACGCGTCATTAGCCGGGAGAATCAGTGATCCCAGTGTTATGGCAAAGTTTTATTTGCGCTTGCATTGGGCGCAATTCAAGATACATAAAAATGGTATGAATTTTGATTTGAGGTATAGACAAAACTAATGTATCCGAAAATGGTTTACAACATCTGTTGTCCTTCGAATTTGAAAAAAATAAACTCCTACTTTGAAAATATATGTGTTTCAAATTTTTATCATGACTCAAATAAAAATTAATACAATTACTATATATTCTGTTGCAATTTTCAATAATTATTCATATTAATTACGGGAATCGTTTCTAATATTCCTTTTTAATTGCCAACATTGGGAAAACTGGGGAGAACCTCATCGACATTTATTCCACTTTATCAATAAACATCTTGAGTCTCGTGGAGGTCTTGGTGAATCGCGTCGCACGCGTGGAGTTTACGTAAACAGGGAGTCGAAGTGGTAGGCAATCGCTTTGAATAAGTTTGTTTTATGGCAAAAGACAGGGGCGGGGAGGGGAGGGGGACTTGGGTGGATCCTGAACTTGCTTCCCGGAATGCTTGGCTCGTGTAAAGCGGACTTTACCTCGATGATCCGGACTCGACCCGACCCCTTGCGGGAACATCGAATCGCAGGACGTATTGCTCTGTCACCCAGGGCTCGCCGATCTATTAGTTATGAATATGTTGCCCATGGCGATACATGCCCAGGTCCGATCCACCGAAAATATGTACGGTCTCAGTCGTGTACGGCTATATCCATTCCGAAATATGTCACGTAAAGTATAAGCCAGAAGTCCCACGTGGAGAACTGGCGAAACGAGCCAGTAGGTCCCCAGGGACCCCGCGATACGGGAGACGAAGTCAATCAAGTGTGCCATGATTACCTCGAGATAAAACCAAAGAAGAATCGCAAACAGCAGCAGAACACCACCTATGGAGCCAAAAGGATCGCAAAAATCTTCAAGAATTTGGCCTTTGCTTTTAATATAGCCAGCATCGATTGTGCTAAGAAGAAGGGTCACTCGGAGGGTCAGCGAGGGTCAGGAGGAATTTTTTAAATTGACACGTCCAGCAAAGGGGTTCGCCAAATCAGACTTTAGGGGCCCGGCTGGGCCGGTTCCATCGCCATTTAACATTTAAATTGCGGTTCAATGTAGGGTCAACCAATCCGATGTCGCGATTTTCAAGGGGGTTTTAATTCAACCGATGTAAGATCGCCTCTTGGCTGCACCGCATGGTGCCAGCCTGCTTGATACGTGTTAATTTGTTAAACACGGACTCAATCAATTAAGTTTTTCTACCACCTTGCGGCCATTCCAGGGCCAGCTGAAGGAAATCTGGAAGGGAATTTCAAAAACCTGATATTTTTCTACCGAGAATGCAGAAGTTTTTTCCATAGCTTAAGCCTAATGTATCGTTACCATAGCAACCGTAACGGTGCACAGTAGTCCGGAAATGGATTTTAGTGGTAAAATTCGAGTAGAGGTCGTACTTACCACGCGATTTCAAGTTTTTTTTTTAAATACTCAGCAATAAATTTCTGATTAACGTAAAGTGGGCGATTTCCCATTTTTTGTTTAAACACATTCCTGTATCAATACATATGACGAAAAAAGTAGGAAATGTCAAATCATTATTTTTTATTGAAGTGGAAACAACATGACTATACTCTAAATCA
>WSXT02168332.1:0-23468 GCA_011762715.2 Neuroterus valhalla | reverse complement strand
TTACAAGCGCGTTGAAATTTCGTGCAAATAAAGGACGAACTTCGGTGCTACTTTCGCTAGACAGTTCTCTCCGTGTAATTCATCATTTTTGGTTTGAAATTGTACTATAACTATGATAGAAAATTTTGTTTGGAAATTCACTCTTCTGTTGAAAAGTTGTTTTTTCGGTTGAAAATTCATCTTTCAGTCGGAATTTTTCTTTTGCAATTGAAAGTTAAATGTGTTCTAATTTCAATGAAAAACTCATCTACTATCAAATTTTTTGTCTATAATTGATTTCTTCTTCTAAAAAATTTCATTATTTTGTTTGAAATGCGATATATTTCGGATTGAAATCTTAGTATTGTGTCACTCAGAATGGTGTTTAAAAAAAATTGATTTCCCTTTTTTATCAAAATGGGCCCATTATCCCCCTTTCAAAACCGATTTGGACTAAAAAGTCTTGAATCAGATTCCAGAAGAATGATCATTATATATTTTTTAACTTAAGGTTATTAATTGTTCAATTTTTCTCCAAGATTTATAAGATCGAGCAATTAGTTTTAAATAATAAATTTTATAAACGTTCGAGTGACATACGGAAAACGTATTATTTTCGGCCCGGAAAACAGGAAAATAGCCTGGATTCTTTGCTCAAAGTTTAAGTTGCCACCCCTCTTTTATCATACTTTTGACCTCTTTCGGAAGTTCTGAAAATATTTCCGGTGCTTCACCCTGCGGGGGGTCTTTCATAACGCCAGCTTTTAAACATAACTGGCACTTTAGAAAGAACACAAGTTTACTTTAGATTCTGTGTCATGGGCTTTCAAACGAAAAAGTTACGATAAGCAAATAATAAACAAGCAGCCCTTTTTTTGTAAACAATGTAAACTCTGAAAAACGACTTCTGAAAAGGGTGGTGTCATATTCAGCTTCAGATTTTAGTATCACTGTAAGAGTAAACATTTTAATTTTCTGAATTGAGCTTTTGTGCTCACTTTCGAGGTCGTGGGAGTCGAACCCTCAACCCCTTTTTCTTCCTTGTTCAAATAATTGCTTTGACAGTAAATACCCAGTCAAAGAATTTCATTCTGAGATTCTCATTTTTGTTACCCTTTTTTAGTAAAAAATTCTGTAATTTTTTGTATGTGTAAAGAGCTAGAGAGTGTATACTTTCTGTTAGGGGAGGATCGACGGTTCCACTGCAGCTCAGTTGGTAAAGCACTCGTCTGGACAACGAGAGGTCCTGGGTTCGGATCTTAGCGTAGCGGGGTAGGCAACCTTTTTTCCACAGAAACTTTTATTCAATTTCTAAATTATAGACCCAGTTATCTGTAGTCCTGCAGCTTGATTTTATTTTTCTTTTATTGTAAAAATTATCCGTGTTTGTGAATCAAAAAATCTGATGAGCCGACTTTACAATCAGAGAAATAAATAAAAAAAGAACGCAAGTGTCGCAAAAGAGCGTTTTTTCCTGCAAACATTTGAAAAAAAAGGATTTTTGAACGTTTTTTACAAAATGACTGAAATCGAACAAACAACACGGATTTCCTAACGAAAAGATGTTTATTAGATGAAAAGTTTTCCACGAAGGAAAAACAAACTTCCTTTAAGATAGTCATATTTTCATCCTTATATCGATGAATTTTTAACAGCAAAAAAATACAGTATTCACCAAATAGTTGATTTTTTTTCATAAAACCATTTTTTCCAAGACGGATGAATTATCGAAAAGCAGATAAATTTTCGACTTAAGTATTATCAACTTATTAAATGAGTTTTTACGGAAGAACTTCTAGTTTGAATAAGAAAAATTATTGATTCGAGATAATACATTCCCAACAACTTGAAAATGACATTGTAACAAAATAATTGGATTTTTACATCGAATTATGAACCTTAAACAAACAAACAAAAATGATTATTAACAAAATAGTTCTGATTTCAAACAAGGATACGAATTTTCAATTTAACGAGACGAATTCCCAGGAGAAATTTTAAGGTTGATACCATTTTGAATCAAGGATGATTTTATTTATTATTCCAAAGAATTGAATTCACCAAGAATTGACGATTTTTTCAGCAAGATATTGAAATTTTCAACCAAATAACTGATCCTATGAATAGGAAACAGATTAATTTTTACATTATAGTTGTATCTTCAAATGAAGCAAAATAAACTGCGTACAAAAACTTGCATTTTTATCACAAAAATTAATATAATACAAAAGAGACGAAATTTCAGCAAAATTCGTAAACCTTTACCCAAACACGAATAATTTTCAAACAACGAGACGGATTTGGGAATGAAATTCTAATTGGAAAGACTTGAAATATTGATCATTTATTTATTTAACATAGGATTTAAAATGTTCTAGATAGAGAAAAAACAAATTTTCAACAAAGTAGTCCAGCTTTTAATTACTAAAAACCAATAATTTCCTACAAAATAGGGAATGTTGAACAACAAAGGTAATTATCCAACTGGATACTTGATTTTTCTACCAAATCATTGAAAGTTGAAAAAGAACCTTCTACGAAATAGTCAAATTTCCAACCAAAGAGATAAAAAAAGGAAAAGTAGTTCAAGTTTGACCAGAAATAGAATATTTATATTTGTAGTTTAAATCATTAATTCCTAATAAAAAGACAAATTTCAATAAAATATGTAGATGAATTTTCAGTCTAAGAGAAAAGAGTTGAAAATGTAACCTAAATGATGATTTTTAACAAACTCAATTTTCACATAAAAAATGAGCTGTCAACCGAGTCGCTGAATTTCTAAAAAAATCGATAACAAATTAGAGTGGAGCGAAAAAGTAGTTCAATTTCAACCATGAATGGAAAATTTATATTTTTAGTTAAAAACATTTAGGTTAAAAAAAAGAGGGATTTCAATAAAATACGTAGATAAATTTTTAATCGAAGAGAAGAATTTTCATCTCAAATAAAGAAACTTAAAAAAATTTAATTTTCAAGAAAAGAGTTGAAAATGTAACCTAATTGATAATTTTTTACCAATTCAATTTTAACAAAGAAGATGAGCTTCAAGTAGCTGCATTCTTCAAAAATTGGTAAAAAAATTAAAGTAGAGTGAAATAGTAGTTCAACTTTAACCAAAAAAGTATGGATTTACGACGAGGAGGTTAAAAGTTTATATTTAATCTAATGAAGTATCTTATTATAAATAGAAACCAATTTTATTCAACCAAAAAAAAAAACTCATTTTTACAAAGTAGTTCAACTTTTAATCACTAAAAACGAGCTAAATAGTTCAATTTCATAAAAATATTTTGATTTCTGAACAAATACTTGAATTTCCAACAAAATAAGGAATGTTTAACAACAAAGTAAATTTCGAACTGGATACTCGATGTTTATACCAAAAATCATTGAAAGCTAAAAAGAAACGTTCTACGAAATAGTTGAATTCCTAACCAAAGACATGAATTTTGAAATTGGTAAAATAAATTTCTAACTGAGTCGATAAGCATTGAATCAAAAAGCTGAAGTTTATGAAAAATAGATGAAAAAATGTAATGTTATCAAAATTGAAATGAAGTGAAAAATAGGTTTAACTTTGAATAAAAATAAAATATTTATATTTTTAGTTTAAAACATTAGTGCTCAATATGAAAGGGGATTTCAAAAAAATCTGTAGATTAAGTTTCAATCGGAAAGAAGAATTTTCATCTGAAATAAAGAATCTTAAAAAAATATAATTTTCAAGAAAAGGGTTAGAAATGTAATTTGAAAAAATTTTATTTAAACAAGGAAGATAAGTCTTCAACCAAGTAGCTGAATTTTGGAAAAAGTTGAATAAAAATCAAAGTGGAGTGGAAAAGTATTTCAACTTTAACCAGAAAAGGATGAATTGACGACGAGAAATGTAAAAATATATTTATCCTAATGAAGTTCTTATCGAAAATAAAAAACAATTTATTTGAACAAAAAAATACGAAATTCAAACAAAATAGTTGCCTCGTCAGTCAAAGGAGATCAATTTCTAATTCTGAAAAATCGATTTTGGAATAAAAGTATCAGTTTTAAATTCATAAATAAAATATTCATATTTGAAGTTGGAAAATTCTTGTAACAAAAGGAACATTTTTATAAAGAAATCAACTTTCGAAAAAATTGTTACATTTTTCAAAAAGTGATAAAGTCTCAGGTAAAATCGTAATTGTTTGTACTGTAGTATTGGTTTTTAACCAGAAGGATGAATTCTCAACTGAGATGATGAACCTCCAACCAGAGTAGTTGAATTTTCGACCAAAATATAATTTTCAACCGAAATATGATTTTCAACCAGAAAATACAATCTTTCAACAAAATTGTTGAGTTATGAATCGAAAAAATATCAATTTCGAACCAAAAATGAAATAGCAATATTTCCTGCTCAAATAATTAATTTTAGAAGCATCTTTAAATAAGAAAATTTACTCCTGAAAAAGAAGAAAGCTTCCTGCCAAAAAAAAAATCTTTCAACAAAATATGTGAATATTCAGAGGAAAAACTGAATTTTCAATTCAGAAAGAGAAATTATTATCCAAATTGTTCAAGTTCGAACTACAAAAAATCAATTTTACACCGAAATAGATTCAGTCAAATGTTCAGTTGAAGAAATCAATTTTTGACCAGATAAATTTTCAGGTAAAATGGTGAATCTTGGGCTGGAAAAAATATATCTAATGTGAAACAGATAAATTTTTAACCATACGTATTGATTTTCCACAATAAAGGCGACTTTTCACAAATTGCATGAATTTTCAAAGGAATAGTTCGATTTTTGAATTCAGAAATTTAACAAAGTAATCTAATTCCTAACCAGAGGGTAATTTGAATTAAAGTAATGCACCTTCAACAACATGTTGTATTATCTAACAAGGGGGGAAAGGAGCGGATTTCTCCAGCGGGCAGTAATTGCCCGTAGGGGGAAATCTCCATTCGTCGATACATTTAGTATTGCATTCCACTCTCGACCGTGCTCATCTTTTGGCCATCTCACATTCTTTCAGTTTGGATTTTACTTTGGTATTTAATTACTCTTACTAGAAGAGGAATTTAAAAAATTCCCTATTCTACTAGCTCCTCTTTTTTTGTCAGTCTGCTGCACCATTCCGATATTTACGATGGCTGGACTTCCGTAAATTACGGCCTTTGTACACAGGGTTTACTCAATGCGTAAGATGGAAAACGCTGGCAAAGTAATTCCTTGCTGAGACCCCGGAATCCGCGTCGCTGGCACTCTTAACGAGGCACGAGGGGCGTTTCCCCCTTTTCCCTTTCTCTCTTTCTGAATTTCACCAATGCAGTCTGCGAGGGCTACGTCCTGAAACAATGCGAGAGAGGCAAAGGGGTGGGGGGAGACGGCACCCTCGGAAACAGCTGGACGAAGACGCTCAAACGTGAAGTCAAAAACAAGCAATTGAATCAGACTGAAAGGGAGAGGACAGGGAAGGTGTGGATAATTTTAGAAGTGTACATACGCATAAAGAGAAAACATGAATGCTGAGAGAAGATGGTTTAATAATATACAGAGAACTGTCCAGCTGGTACGAGAGCGATAATAAACGAGGGTACGTGTAAACACAAACTTACTGGATCCAAAGAGAGACGTAGCATTCTTATCCTTTTCTATAGATGGCTTTATGACTGGTCGTCGGTGAATTAACTATGATTTATGTGTTCTGCGGTGTGTCATACCCTCTCCTTTATCCAATTATTTCATTCAGAACCTTTGATGATATAAATCAAATTGATTGTCGTCATTAATTTTTCGTTATTTGTTGACCTATTAAACTCACATCAATGACAATTGAGGGTTCTCTCCAAGGACGGCAAGCCTCTTTGGCAAGGGGAGAATTAGGAACTTTGTATACAAACTGTGGCCTTGGAATGGGAAGGTATGTTTCTTGAAAAGTATGAGAATTTGACTTGTTTACAAGATTATGGATTAAGGGACCATACGTCCTGTATTTCTCAGGACAGCCCTACTTTTTAGCAATTTGTTCTGCCTCCTTTTAATGACCTGTTTTTCAAAAATGTGTCTTGTACACCTCGCAGGAGATTTTTTCTCAGAAAAACCAGGAACTATAGAAAACGAAACTCCATATAGGAAGCTCAAATCCAAGGTTTCGACCATCAACCCTTTGCAGGTTGTTCGCCATCTCGAATTAAGGGATTATTTCTTGTATCGCGTATAACAGTCGTATTTTTATTTTGATGAAGAAAAAAGTTGATTTCATTTTTCATGAGAAGTATAAAATCTAGAAATCAGTGCGTTTGATGTTCTCTCGTATTTGGCTCATTTGTCGCTTAAAAATTGATTATAAAAATAAAAAGAGTGTCGACAATTTTTTTTAATAGAATCATTCGAAGATTCGTTGATGGAATGGAGCTCAACATTTTTTGTCTTTCTTTTTCATTTTTTTCAATGGAATATGAGTTTGACTGTTTTTTTGTGTGGATGATTTATATTGCAATGATCTTTTATTTGTTATTTTTATTTGAATTTTTGTTTTGTTTTTAAACTCAACTTTGATTATTTTTTATTGGCATTTCAATGATTTAATATTGTTTAATATGATTTTATACGATTATTAATATGATTTCTCTTGTTTTTTGGAAGAATAAATGAAAAATTCTAAAGAATGAAGGATGAGAAAATTTTTACAGGAATTCGATAAAAAAACTTAATTACTAAAATTGTGAGATTTATGTTACGAACTTCACAATCTCTAACTTATGAATGTGCAAGTTACCAAAAATCGTTATATTTCTTCAAGAATTATACGTTACTGCAAACATGCCTAAAAGTTTCAACGTTGTATCAGTATTTTGTCCTTAATTTTTTTTCAAAGCAAGATAGGTGGATAAACAACATTTTGTATTAATCTTTATTCACCAAAAATAATTTTTGAAAACTATGATTTTCTGAAATCCACGTGCGATTCTGTCAGTCATTTTTATGATTTTTGTTTCTTTCAATTCTATAATTTAACTTTAATGGGTCATGCACCTTATTTTACTATATTTATCTGAATTTTTTTCCAAAAAAAGATGTGTTGCTGAACTTTGAATTATATTTGTTCAACCATTTTACGCTGCTAAAGATATGCTGTTGATGATATTCAAGACGCAGAAACATTCTTTTTGAAATTCCGAATTCAATTACACATTTCGAAGGATTTCAAAATAATACAATAGCAATTAAACACAAAATTTTTTCAAGAAAACTTATAAAATAACTCACGCGATTTGGAAACTTTTGAGCAGAAAAGTTTGGGATTTTTTTCCACTGGGAGGGAAAAAAATCCAATAATTTATTGAGCTCTTTGAATTTTTTTTCTTGATAGTGAATATTTATTGAAAAACTGAAACAAAAAACTCTATGACCTAAATATTTTTGAGCCTAAGTGATACGGAATTTCGAAAGAATGAAGCATGAAAAAACTGGCAAAATCGCACTTTGATTTCAAAAAATCTTAGTTCTCAAAAAACGAATTTTTACTGAATGAGATTATTATTTCATATTGTTCATTTAACCAACTTGTTTTTCTGATCTTAGAAGTGAGTTAAATTAACAGCATTCACTTTAATTCTATATTAGCCAAAATTTAGTAGTTGGAAACTACGATTTTCGAAATCTGAGCGCAATTTTCGTAGTTATTCCAATTCCTTCCTTTTTTAAGATTTATCATTCGACCATAAATGGTTGTATCATCAAAGTTTTTGTTCACTCCCTAAGCAATGAAAAATTCATATGAATAATCTTATGAAAATATATTGAAGAAAAGTGTATAATTGGAATGCCAATAGGAAATAATCAAAGTTAAGTTTAAAAACAAGGTTTAAACAGCAGCAGACATGTTGCCGCCTAATCAGTCAGCGTCCTGTTTTTGAGAATTTGGAATATAATTGCTTTAATTATGGACAGAAAGGAATAAAAATGCAGATTGCCTTCTAAAATTATTCATGTGAGGGTTTTAAAATGTCAGGTAATAGAGAAAGAGAAGAAATGTTGGTGTCAAGGTACAACAGATTCTACATAATGTTAAAGAGGAAGAATGGCAACTTTTCGGTGGAGAGCTTATCTTCTTGGTTGAAAATTTATTTTTGATTTGCTAATCGAACAACTTATTTGAGAATCGAAATGGTTCATTGAAAATTTGGTCTTGTTCTCTTTGTTCAGAATTCTTCTTCTTCTGAACGGGAATAAGGCTATCTCTTTTACTATCAAATGTTCCTATTTTCTTCATAGAAATTCATGTTTATTGTGGGAAATTTGTTATTATATGAATTATTACTGCGCTTTTTGGCTTTCAATAAAAAATTTAATCTTTAGAACTCAAGATTACTGTTTTTCGAAAACATAATCAACAATTTTCATTCTGTAATAATCGGACCTTTTTGTTCAGAGAATCATCGGATAATGTTGATTTTCTAG
The DNA here is from genome assembly GCA_011762715.2 of Neuroterus valhalla. Classification (NCBI taxonomy): domain Eukaryota; kingdom Metazoa; phylum Arthropoda; class Insecta; order Hymenoptera; family Cynipidae; genus Neuroterus; species Neuroterus valhalla. Next base: position 15,040 of record WSXT02168332.1, on the reverse strand, counting down.
ACTATGTAATCACGGTAAGTTCTACAGTGTGAGTTTTCCTTTAACCGCAGGTCTGGAAATAGATTCTCGAGGAACCCTTTATTTCTCTAGTCTCTGGCCTTAGTGAAGAATAAATCATACTTATTAATTCTGCTCACAGATGCAAAGAGCACCCAGCTGCAGTTGACAAAAGAAATTAGACAGTCAAATTGATTATAGGATTATTTAATCTCACTATGCGAAACGAAAATTGTATCACTCTATTTCATTTTATTCTTCAACCCACTTAGAATCTTATTCCTGCACGATTCAAGTTACTATTATTTTTTTTCTGCATGACTTCCGCTTTCTCTTTCTTCCCATTTTGACTAAAGTTTTCTAGTTTCTCTCTCCTACACCCTCCTTATCTTCTGCTTCCACTCCTCTAGCTTTCCCTACTTCCTTTATCCATTCTTCTCCCAGCCCTTCTTCTCATAAAATTTCCTTAACTCTTTCTCGTTACTCTCCTCTCCCTTCCTTCCCCCTCAATCGACCATCTCATATATGCTCTCATGTATCTTCCACCCCAACGTATAGTCTGCATTTTCTCTTTTCATCCTTTTCTTAACACATTGATTTCTAAACTTTATTTCCTAATCTCTACCAAGCTATTCTTGTCCATCTCCTCCTTTCCAATCCTTTTTCCAAATATTTTGATAATTCTCTTTTTAACAACTTACACCCTTATTGTATCTTGATTCATCTATCCTTCCTTATTTGGCCTTTCTCATCTCTCTAACTTTTTCATTTCTGTATCTGTCTTTTCCGGATCCTTGTAACCCATTAAGCTTTCTATTCCTTTCCTACGATTTCTGAAAAATTCTTTGTATTCCTCTTCTCATCGCGTTAATTCTATGTCCCTCTTTCCTCATTCTTCTATCTCTTTGAAACACATTCTCGTTAACTCTCCTTCCTCGCGTCTCTTAGTTGCTCCCCAATTTCCCTGCAAATCCCTGCTTTCTGCGTCCTTCCTCAACCTCATTACCTCAGTTTTATCTGTATGAGGCCACATTTTTCCCCTATCTGGGTATTTTTATTCCCCTAGCCTCACTCCTACAGAACCCTTTATCTTCATCTCCCTCTCCAGATCTGGAATAAGAATATCAATCAAGAGTGGGCTTAGCAGACATTCCTGTCTTACTCCTCTAGCCATCCAAAAACTTTCTCTTATTCGTTGTCCTACTCTTACCCTACTTTTTGTCTCCCTTAAGGTTTCAGCTACTCTTTTCTTCGAACCTCTACTTATTCCCTTCTTCTCTATAGCTTTGTCTGTCTCTTCTTCATCCAAGGAATCAAAAGCTGCTTTGAAATCCACAAACATTAATGTCGAGTACCTTGTGCCTTTCCTGATTCTTCTATTTATGATATAAAACGGCACATAGACATCATCCATAACTCTCTTATTCCTTCTCCAACCCTACTTATACTATTGACACATAAATCTTATATAATATCGGCACCAGCGTCACCCCTCTAGGAGTTCTAATCCCTTTACCCTTTCCTTTTTTTATTATTGGTACTTTTACCCCTTCTTTCTATATTTCCAGCTAGCCTTCCCCTTCACACACCCTGTTGCAGATTATACACGTCTAGTCCTTCAATTACTTTCCCCCCATATTTCCATACTCAATTGGGGATTTTATCTATACCTGCTGTCTTTTCCCTTTGACCCTATCGCTGTGTCCATCTCACCCCTAGAGATAACGTCTTTTTCTTCTTTCCATTCCATTACTTCAATCTCTTGATGAATTCTTTCCCTTCTTTCCCCTCTCTTTTTACTATTTTCCATACTTTTTGCTCTGTACGAACCCTTCCTGCCTTATCTTCAAACTTTTTATCCTCCTCCGTTTTTTTCCTATCACATAACGCAGTATATTGCTTCTTCTTCCTTTTGAATCCTCTTTTCCCTCCTTCGCTGTTTTTCCTCTAAACAGTATACTCTGAAATGGTTTTTTCCTCTTCTATCACAATTCCCATTTTTTATTTGATCTTCCTTCCGCTTGTTTCACTATCTATATTTTTCCTTTCAATTCATCTATTCCCTCTGCTCACCAATCAACTTTTACGCCTCCTTTTCCTCTCTTATTTTTCTTCGCTCTTTGCCGTTCATCAAATTTTTTTTTGCTCCACTGTCAACATGAGTGTTGGTGTTTGGGATAGTCCGAGTCTACATACTCCCCCATTCAAAGCCTTATAATGTCCTCCCTTACCTAATCCTAAACGATACCAAAGTCTAGTACTGTTTCCTCATTTCCCCTATATGAGTGTACTATTCCTCTTCGTCACTCATACTATTTCCCCTCAAGATAAACCATCCCACCTCCCAATCTACTCAGCTATTTTCTTCTCACTCCATTCACTACTTCGTCTTAAGAGTTCCTCCAAACCCATCCCCTTTTTCTCCCTATTCTTTCCCTCCACTTCGTCCTGTTCGTGCATTACCTTCTGATTTCACTTTCATCAACCCCCTAACTCCTCTGTCATTTTCTCTATATCTCAATTTACATACCATCCTACTATCTTCTACCTCTCCTATCCTATCAATATGTTTTCTGCCATTATTCCTCATTTCTGTTCCTTCAAATCATTCCAAAGTTTTTTTTCCGCTATCAACTGTTCCCTCATTGTCATCATCATTCCTCCTAACTTCTCTTTTCGAATTCCCTCTTTGCTTCTTGTACCTTCTACCTCTATTACTTTAGGAGCCTCTCCTCCACTCTTTTCCACCCCCTCTGATCCAGACATTTTTATGACAACTACCCAAATCTTTTCCAGGATTGGAGAATAATTGAAAATCATGTTCAAATTAGAGCAAACTTGAGTTCCTCAAGTAAGTAGCGGTATTTGCATCTGAAACAAAGGAAAATTGATTTCTTCGGTATTTTTCAATGCTTTTCTCCCACGGTATTTCCCGAATTATACACAAAATTCCACAGAGAGCGTGTGAACTGATTCCTGCCTGTTCGAGGTGGAGGAGGATATGGTCGTCTGGAGTTTTGATAACGCAAAGGTCAAACGTGCTCCACCGCAAGAACCGCGGTATGTCCCTTAGGTAACCGCGAAATGGAAAAATCTCGAACCCTCTCTGCACACATATGTGTCACTCCGAGCTTCTCTCCAATAGAGCAAATGTTACCAGGAAATAAATTCCTCATCCCCTCATTTCGAATGGGGAAGTGGAACCAATGGTTGGACACTTTTGATGAGCTTTATGTCCAACTGTATTTCCTGGAAGATTAGTTGAATTAGGTTTCAGAGACTAGCTGAGCGGATATTTTGATCCTATTCCTGAACTCTGAATGTGGGTACTTATGGGTTTTAGAAGGATGTGTAAGAGGTATGATTCCTATTTGATGGCTCAGTGAATTTATGAATGTGTGCTGTGAATGGTGAAGTTCCAAATGATTGGACAACGGCGATTATATTCCAGTCAACAAGAGAGAGGGTAATAAATGCGACTCTACTATTTTTAGAGCAGTGGGCCTATTTAGTACTGTAGAAAAGTTTTTTACTAGAATACTCATTGATAAGATCATGGGGATAACCAAGGGAAGGATCTGGGATGTCGAATGCAAATTCATGCCAGGGATGTCATGAAAAAAAAAGTTTAAGGTTGAACAACAAAGTTTTCTGTGCATTTGTCAGTGAAAAATAGTTTGAGTTTCAAGTTAACAAGGGGGATTTTCCACAAAAATCTTATCTTCAACTAAAAAAGAGTATTTTTTCACTGTAAGAGGAAAAAAAATTCATTCAGAGAAATATTGCTACTTATAGTTTATAGAAGGAGTCTGTAAAGGATTTAATTCCTATTTCATAACAAAAGTGAATTCATAAATTCATGCTGTGAAAGGTGAAGTTCCTAATGATTGCAGTTTGGCAATTATCTTTCCAGTCTACAAAAAAGGGCGATAAAGGTGACTCTAATTATTTTAGAGCAACTAGCTAATCTAGTACCATGAAAACTCGTTTACTGGAAAACTTATTGATAAGATCATGGGAATAACAAAAGATTTTCGAACCCTCGTGGAGCGCTGTCCAAGGCATGATTTATTTCTTTGAACTGACTTCGATATTTCTGAATTACCCCAATTGTCCTCGATTCAATAGATTCTTTCAATGGATTTAGATATTCCCTTTATTTACTTTCATTAATGCATTTGACATTAACTTGAGTTATTTTGGATTAACTCTTAATTCTCAATTCATCAAAATATGATAAGAAAAATTTATTTTTAACCAATCAGACAGTTTTGGAGCGATGTTTCTGAATATACAATGGGAGTATTTGTGCATTGTATGGGATCATTCTGAGCATTGGGCAACGAGGTAGAACTTGACGTTACTTTTTTGCCTTTAGCAGCTTTGAAATTTTGAAGAGCGTCTTGTATGTTCGCACTGTGTTAAATAACTAAGAGTCTGTTTATTCAGCGAGAGCGGAGATTTATCGCGACACACATGTGCCTGACCCTCTTCAAAGAGGACTAAACTGACCGAAGTGACCGAAATACATATAGCGAAAAGGGAACCTTCAAAGCTTGAGAGACGAATGTCACGAAAAATTAGGTATAAAATAAAAGCCTTAGAGTTGATACAAACAGAGTAAAAGGAGAATAGGGATGGTTCTAACTATAGATTCCTGTTACCGACATGTTACCGACATATAGCACGTTCCAAATATGAAGCAGTTCGTGTCTGCGCTGAGCTTCTAGAATGTTCTTGATGACGTCATTGAATAATATTGCGTGATTTCGTCAGATGAATTGGAGCGTAACTAGCTTAAAGGTTTCTTATTATCTTAGTTATGGAAAAAGTTCTAAGGAACAAAACTTAGAACTCGGAAAAAGTTTTCATCGAATTGTATGGATTGGGAATAAGTAGAACAGATTCCTGTGTACCGACATGTTACTGAAATGGAGAGGGTTTCACAGTTGTAGTGGTTCGTGTCCGTGCTGAGTTTCTAGAATGTTCTTGATTACATGTTACTGACATAGAGAACGTTCTTCAGTTGTAGCAGTTCGTGTCCGTGCTAAGCTTCTAGAATGTTTGATTCGGGAGTGAATAGAACAGATTCCTGTTTACCTACATGTAACTGACTAAGGGAAGAAAACTTATCTTTTCCATCAAAATATTTTTCAAGGTTAAACATTTTTTTTTTCAAATGTCTACAATAATAGTCTTGGTTTAGAATCTCAGTCTTTTGGTTAAAACTCCAACTATTTATTTGTCATTCCGACTTCTTCGTTAAAGAATATTGTATTTTTTAAACTAGAATTCCTTTAGTTTTGTTGAATATTAAATAAAATATACTTTTTCTGATAAACAATCATAATTATAGGTGCAAATTAATGTCTTTAGTTTGAAGATCTACTTGAAAATTACAGTAGTTTTAATTTTTGGTCGAAAGTTAATCTTTTTGTTTGTGAGGATTAATTGTCCGATATAAAAATTTGTCTTATCTAGATGGAAATTTACCTATCACATCTAACCTATAACATTGATATTTTTTAGTTCAAAAAGTAAATAATTTCGTGATAATTTCAACTATTTGAAAACGAATCTTTTCGTTCCAAAATTTATCGTTTGAGTGCGAAATTTATCACATATGTTAGAAACTGATTGTTGAAAAATTCAAATATTTTGTTCAAGATTCATTTTTTTGTGGAGTGGAAATGTCCAAAGTGAAATATTTTTATTCAAAATTAAACTATTTCGGAAGTTGAACTTTTTTTTTGGTAATTTATATTCTCTGTTGAAGATGATTCATTCATTCTTCGATGGAAATGTGACTATTAATGTCCTCTTAGCATTTTCCGCATATTTCCCGTTCGTTAGCTTCACACTTGTTATTTGGAAATAATTGATTTATTATATAATAATAGAATGTATGGTGTCGAGAGTAAAAATCGCGAGGGACCAGCAGCTCGCGAGATACCATTCAGGGTTGATGCGATTCACGTTCGCGGTGTTGCGCTGCCTTCCATCTTTACCAAAATCTTGAGAGCTACGATGATTTTCTTCCCACTTATCTCTTTTCTCGCTCAACATGTCCTCTCCTTCCTACTCTAATCATGAATAAATATTAAAATATAATAAATACATTCCATGCTGAAAAATTGTATGGTGTTTTTTAATAAGAACCGCGAGGGATCAGCGGTTCGCGAGATACCGTTTGGGGTTGGTGCGACTCGCGGTGTCGCGCTGTACTCTCACTTTGTTAATATCTCACAAGCTACAACGATTTTCTTGCTGCTGATTTCTCTTTTCACTCAAACTATATGGGGGAAAAAATTACCCCATCAAAAGAATCGTAATAATCTTCGAAAGTAAGTTCTAGTAGTTTTTCCCCCAACTGTTTTGTTGCAAAATTAGTCTTCCTTTTAAATTGAGCTGTCACGGATACGAAATCTAATTCTTGACCCGTTAAAATAAAACTGTTACACTTTTCGTAAAGGATTCCTCTTTATTTAATATGAAATTGAAATAATTGGTTAGAATAACTTTTCTTTTTTTGAAAGATTCAGTCATTCGGTTAAGGATTTTTTTTCGATTAGGAATTGTCTAATTTTGTAAAAAAGTAGTTTTCATTTGTTGAAGATTATTCCTTTGAGCTGAAAATTCAACTCATCCATTTCTGGTTGGATACGGTGGAATCCGTTTATTTTCGAATCGAAGTGTTCTGCTGCACTCCGCTTTCTTCCAAAAAACATTACCTGCTCAATGATCAATGAATCACGAAATATAACTTCAGATTAGAAATAATTATATCATAACCTCAAACACTTTGTTACTTACTTTGAATTTTCTTGTTTTTTGTTAGTTCAGGTCTGAATCAAACTTGAAGTTAATGCTTTTGTTTGTATATTTACAGGGATATTAGTTTTAAGTGTGTTTTTATAGATTCTAAACCTCATTCCTCTAGAATCTGTTGGGTCTCAACGTCAGCTGTCCTGGAGTATTTTCTAAACAAACACAACTCTTCAAGTCTTTGAAAGAATCACTGCTAATATGTCCGATAAGAGTGCAAAGAAATGATCTTGGTTTGAACCAACCACATTGATTGTTCTTCACAAGTCAAAAGATAGCGCATGCGCAGCTCTGTGTTTGGAAGGATCAACAAAATCCTTTGGTACGCTCAACAAAATGTAAGAATTTGGATGTGTGGTTTGAGGCAGCGTGTTACTCATACCACCCTCGTCTGATAGGCTCACTAGTAAAATTCGTGGAATTTCAGTGCGGTTCGCCAGTTGTGGATTGTATGAAGTATGCAAATATGGACGAGATGAAACTAGAAAGAGCAGAGTTGACCGGAGAGGGGATTGTAGAATTGTCGAGGGGTGGAATGGGAAGCATGACAGTCGACTGTGCTGGCTAGAAAGCAAAGTGAAAGAGAGGGAGCGAGTAGTGGAGAGTGCTCGAAAGGAAGTGATCGGGTGGGAGAAAGCGCGTGGCAGAGTGGGGAGATACAGTCCAGAAGAAAGGGGAACCCAATCCCGGGTGGCTGCAAGTGGTGTAAATCCAATTTGCAGAGCATCGTAGGTTACGTACGGCATTTCATTCGTTAGTCCTTAATAGGCTGCATTATGCAAAAATGAGTCAACCAACATAACACGACAACGCCTACCCTACCGGATATTAGGCTCCTTGCTTCACCGAGTTTACCCGGCACAACTCTCGGTTCCGTTAGATAAGCTAAGCGCCACCCGATGACTATCCAACCATTTCCCAAAGGACTCTCGACTACATCGGGATTAACAAGCTCAAAGGCATCCTGGATTAGCGATAAATATTGCTAAACTTCCACGTCCTATAAATTTATGGTGATGAAAGCCGGCTGATCAGCCTTAGTCTCAGTTCATCTTTGACACGCAACAAAATAGGAAATTGAACAGGTCGGCTTTCGTCAAATCGCGTCCCTAGGCTATTATACTCTTCCGCTCCTTTGTCAGTTCTATTGAAAAATGGTATTGTTTATTGAAAGAAATTGTGAAAATAGATTAATAAATTGATTATATACAATAACACTGGTTCTTGTTTATTCTTCCTAATTCCAATTGCACTCTTCTAACTAAATTAAGGTTTCTCGCAAAGCGCCCGCCTCGATTTTATAGCGCCTCGAAGTGAGGCAAAATTTTAATTGCAATTGAAGGAATTGTTTTTTTGACACAGTGGGTCAAATTTTTACTTAAAAATTGCATTAATGACGGAGAAGATGAAATTTTAGAAATCACGGAATTCACGAACTGTAAAGAATTAGTTTTCTAGAAAAAAAATAGTTTCACATCGGATGCACTAGTTTGTTTATTGTTCAACATTGCGATTATTTCATAAGCTGAAGAAAGATGACAAGATCAAGTGACTTCCCCCAAGAAATTTCTTCAAGATTTTTGCTTTAAGATGGTATCGTCAGTCGGTAACTCACACACCTTTGTTACCAATCACAACTTCATTTGCGCCCTATTTCATTTGAAATTATTTACAAGAGTAAGGAAGAGGGGTTAGATTTTGTGAGAAGAGAGATCAGCGGCAAGAAATTCGTTGTAGCTCGTGAGATTTCCATAGACTTGGAGTGCAGCGCGAAACCAGGACCGCAGATCGCACCAACCTCGAACGGTATCTCGCGAAACGCTGGTCCCTCACGGTTCTTATTGAAAAACAGCATACATTTTAATCTAATTTGATAAGTTAATAATTTTTGAATAATAAATATGACGCTCATCTTACTACTTTTTCAAAGTTTGTGGTTGAATTTTTTGGATTCAAACTCCAACTCCTTTTACAGATAAATCAATTTTTCGACTGAAAGTTTCACTATTCTAGACGAGAATTCAACTATTCTATGGGAAAATATTTTTTTTGTTTGGAATTTATCTTATTGATTCGGAAATGCATTTCTTTATTCTAAATGAATTTGACCCCTTTTATTGATCATGCAAATGTTTTGTTAATAATTCGGTTTTCTCGTTCAAACTCAAACTATTTCGGTGAAAAATTTAATTATTTGGCTCGGTATTTAGTTTTCTTCCATAACAAAAATATCTCTCAGTTTTGTTCTTGTTATAAAAGCACGGTTTTATTGATAGTCATAATTTCTTTGAATAATAATCGTTTGTAGTATAATGTCAATTTTTTTAAATAGAAAGATTTTTATGGTTTGTTTCAGTATACATAAGTTTTATTTGAAAATTTTAATATTCATACAGAATTCTTCTTTTTTGGTCGAAAATTTTGCTCCTTCCTTCAATTTGTCCTTTCCAGTAAAAAATCCATCTTTCACGATAGAAGTTAAAGGTTTTTAATGAAATTTACACTATCATTTATTTAATACATAATTTGTTTTTTCTGGTTGATAATCGTATCATTCGCTGGAAAATCACTTACTTCCAATTCAAAAATCTACAATCATGTTTTTGCTTCAAAATTCATCTCTTTTGGTTACAAATTTTGCTCTTTAGTGAAAAATTGAATTATTTTGTTGAGGATGCATGTCTTCCCAAAAGTCAATTTTTTTTAATTGAAAGTTTACTATCAGTTTGAAACTTTTCCTTCCCGTGAAAATTCTACTATTTTGTTATTATTCATGATTTTTTGTAGTACCTTCGTCTTTTCAGATTTAAAATCCATCCTTTTGGATTGGAAATTCATCTTTCGACAAAAAAGTCATATTTTCTTTGAAAATTCAAGTTTTTTGGTGTGAAACTCAACCTCTTATCAAAATATTAGACAAAACTCACCTTTTCAGGTTTATATACAGTTCTCCGGAACTCTCAAACTCTTTCATTGGAAATTGGTTTTTCCGTGTTGAAAATGATTCTTTCCGGGAGAAATCTCTCTATTTTTTCACAATTGAAATATGTTTCAAGCAGGAATTCCAAAAATATGGAACCTACAATTATCACATTTGAAGAAATCTAATAACGGCTAATAATGGCTAATGGAAAATTTCATTTTTGTTCCAGGTGAGTTCATCTTTCCATTTTTAATCTCAGATGACGTTCTTGTAAGTATATTTGAACTTATTGTTATTCTTATTTTTTTACCACCAATATCTCCAAACTCACCAAAGGATTTCTAAAAACGTAACATGTTCTTCCATCACTTTACTGATATTTAAAATTGACCGTATAATTTTCACTCATAGAAGATGAATTCTAATTCCAACAGGACGGATTTTTGCCAAAAAGTGTGAATTTTCGACAACAAAAGATGGCAATAATATAATAGTCAATTTTTTCCTACAAAAGAGATCTTCTTTTAACGAAACAATCGGATTCATGACCAAAAAAGTTGACTTCAACAAATTTATTTGAGTTTTAAGAGATCAATTGAATTTGCAAAAAAATAAATAAATGAACAACCTTCAAATAAAAATTAAAAAATTTTCATGCAAAAGCACCAACTTCCCTTTTATCCCAAGTGAGGAGATAATCTTTGTTATAACCAAATTTCTAACCAAATTTATTGAATATCATTCATTTTTCAGGTAACGGAACAAAAATAAAAATGATGTTCTGAGGAATTCTTTCAAACTATTTCTCCGTGTTATTTATAGAAAAATTTGCTTGCCCGCGAAATCACTGACAGCTTGTTTCAATCATTTTTTTAGATTCCATCCCAGAAGTGGCCAAGCAGCAAAAAGCTTCTGCCAGTTGTTACCCGTCAGAAAACAAATATGTTTGAAATTCTGGAAGATGGACGTTGGGCGATAATTTATCGCTCTGTGATTATTATTTTTGCTTTGGAATATTTTGAAAATACACTACTTCTTGAGCAGAGTCAAGATATTTCCAGCTATAACTTATTTAGAAAATATTTGATACGAAAACAACTTAAAGTAAAATTTTTAATGAATTACTTCATTTTTCTTCCTGAAATTTTGAAAATTATTTGAATTCTTCCGATAAAGAAAACTCCTTCACTAAGCCAGCAGCCCAACATGCCTTCTTCTTCTGAAAAATCCTACGCTGCAGCCGCATCTGGCGTTTCACCAAAAGAGGACCAAGGAATTCTAATTGACGTAGCAGATTGGATCGAACTGAGGGATTTCATCTCTGCAAATGGGAAAATTGTTAACAAATCTGATATTGGATTCGCATCGAGGATTCGTAATGGTAGAATTTGTTTGTTTGCATCTAGCAAGGAGATAGTCAAAGAATTGCAGAAAAACGCAGCACTACAGAAGACTTCCGTTTAGCTGAACCGCTACGCGACGTAAACATTCGTTTAGCTGAACTCGGAAGAAATTCCCATCACTGTCCCTTTCCGCATAGGTGTTTCTAGAGGCGACTTCTAATTGGTTGCTTTCTTCTGGGTGTAGAGAGAGCCGCTCGAGTTCAGCTAAAAGAACGTGGAAGCGTCTAGGTAAATGGAAGTTCAGCTTAACGAGAGTTCAGCTAAACAGAAGTCTTCTGTATTATGATCGAGAAACAGTTCCAAAGAAAAGGATTGAAAATTGCTCCCTAAATGAATTCCCTTCAGGCAGGTATCAAAGAAGAAGAAGGTTTTCCATATGTACTCAGTTTTCGCCGACGGATGTTCATCCAGCCAGAAGACATAATCATATTACCTCAATCAATGTTAATCTTCGTTGAAGGAACACCCTTCCAAATATTCGTTGACACGGAAAACATAACCTGTTTTGTCAGCAAACAAGAAGGTCACCTTGACAATCCCCGTTTCCTCTAATTTGGACACCGATGAAGTTTAAGATGAATCAACACGTGAATTACAATATTCCCAGTTCCCTGCAATCGCCAACACTAATTCAAACCAAGAGCGTCCTTTGTCATCTTCTAGCAAATCTCAGGCGAACGCTCCGGAGAGTAAACAAGAATCGGAAGCAGAGAATCAAGACAACTCACCCCTAGGAACACCCGAAGAACCCTTAAAGATCATAAAAGAAGCTACGACTCCTACATATCATTTCCTTATGCTGGTGAAGAAATGCTTCTACCTACCAAAGAAAATCTTAAAAGTTACCCTTCCGAATATAAGGTTAACTTTAAGCAACTGAGATTGTTAATGGAGAACTGTCTAGAAACCTAAGACATCACCAGGAGAATATTCAACACACTCGAGGACCTTTATCCCATCTTGAAAGAAGGTATGATCAAGGTTTGATCTACAAAAATATTTATTAGGGTCTTGACCCATCCCGAACAAGTTCCTACGAAGACGACCTTGACGTTACCCTACAATTATTGCTTCGCTAGAAACCAACTTCAAAAGTGATAACTTCGGAAACATTAAACGGTTTAATGAGATAATTGCGAATATAGCCTGTGCTGGTCTTGCAAGTGGGAGAGTAGCTACGTACATCCGGACTGATATAACAGCAACAGAAGTTCCGATACAAAGTAACAAAGACGCTACGACCATTCGAATTTCCATCCTCATGTCTGTATGCATTTGCAACATTTACCTACCCTAAAATCACGATTTCGAACAAAATAAAATCGTAAACTTCATCAGCTATTCACCTACCCGTTGTTTACTACTAGAGGATTCAAATGCACGTGATACTGCGTGGGGAGACCAATGAACTTGTTCTGAAGGAAGGGAGATTACCAAACTCCTTGACCACTCCGATCTTTACATCCAAGACAGCGGATCGCCCACTTGATACAGTATTGCTCACAATTATCTCAGCGCAATTGACCGCACCTTTTTTAGTTTTCGAGACGCGCATAAACTTGTTTGGGAAACACTCTCCGAACTACAAGACAGTGACCACTACCCTATTGAAATCTTAATTCCAGACTCAGCTCCAAAAATAACACACCTTCCTGAATGAAGTATAAAGAAAGATGATTGTGAACATTTCAGAAAACTAATCGATCAAGAAATAATCAACTCATAAATAAGCCGTCTCCTACTCAGAATCCGAAGGACGAGTTAGTTTAAGGGTTGACCAACTAGATTTATAGGGCAGCAGAAATCGCGATGGAAAAGCAACAAATAAATCAGAAACATCTCACCCACTATGGTTGAGTGAAGCATGCCAAAAAGCAAGAGAAGACAACCACAACCTGGAACAAATTAAAAAAATTGTAAGATCAAAAAAGAACACGAGACTATCTGGTCTCAAAAACCCAATGGAAAAATTGCTATAGGTTCTACAGGGATGGCAAATCTCATAAGAGAAGGATTTGCTGGAAAAGACCATCCTCGATCCGCCAACTACCGTCTGATTTCGTTTACTTGCACAATGTGGAAACTATTCGGAAAAATAGCAAATAATCGACTACGATAGACCCTCGGAAACAAACAATTCTTTGCTCCTCAACAAAGAGGATTCAGGCACAAAAGATTCACATTAGACCCACTGATTAACCTCCAGACAAATAGAAGCGAAGCCCTCAAAAACAATCAGTACCTTATAGCCATTCGCTTTGACGTAGAAAAAGCATATATAATGGCATGGCGCCATCGAATTCTACAAATTCTGGAACATTAAAGTATCAGTGGATATTCATCCGGCTTCATTAAAAATTATATTGACCAGAGATACTTTCGAGGAAGTCAAAGAAGAATTGATCCGAGAACTATATCCTGGAAAACATAAATCCTAAAGGCTCAGTAATGAGCACTACACTATTTCTAACCTCAATAATAAACGGCGTTATGCAAGAATTAGAAAAACCAGTTAATTCATCAATCTTCTCTGACCACTTGACCAACTATTGTAAAGGGAATAACCTCGAGTCAACCGTATCAACTCTTCAGACGTCCCTGAATAAATGATAGATTTAGTCCCTCAAGAATGGTTTTTAATTCTGGTAATCTAAAACGCAATTCATCATGTTTACACGCGAAAATATCTGAAACAGCACTCAAAGTCCAACTCAGTTATCAAGACATCTAAAGAGTGGAGGAAGTAGAATTACTAGGCCTAATCAACGACCGGAAATTCACTGTGAGACTCCATATCTTTATACTAAAAGAAGAATGTAACAAACGCATCCGCATCCTAAAGGCTTCCTCTCTCACGGTAATGAGGGTGCAGACCAAAACGTACTATTTATAACCTACAATGCCATCATCAGAGCGAGACTTGAATGAAGATCGCTCGTCTGCAACTCTAACATGCCATTGCATGATTATAACATACCTGAACGGGCCTGAGCTTGGCAGTGGGGCCAGGCAGCACTCAACGCGGTAAGCGAGCCCTACCCTGCCGGGCATACCCAATCGCAGCCACCGCCGAACCCACACCAAGGTAACCAGCACCTCCTGCGCGCAACTGGAAGTAAGTGGCAAGGTATATAAAGCCGTGCAGGGTACCAGAAAACAGATTCGTCACAGTGTGCCCAGATCGGAAACTGAAGCCAGGGACTAACACACGCGCGCTGTGTGTGAGTGACACGGCCAGACACGGCTAGACGTATACGTCGAGCCGTGTTGCTCACACACAGCGCGCGTGAGTTAGTCACTGGCTTCAGTTCCTGATCTGAGCACACTGATCCGTCAGCCTGCCTGGCTAGACATCCTCCAGACTTGTGGAGTGCGCATACAGAAAATCTTCCAACTTGTCTGGAATTGCCTGGTCTTCTCACAGTGAGCAGCCCACAATCTTCCAGCTTGACTGGAACGGCTGGTTTTCGCTGTGGAAAACATAAAGCTCAGTGTAAATCAGTTAACTGGGTGAAATAGTCTTACCTTCGGGATCGCTTTTTCCTCCTCTTTCTTTAACGCCTTGGATGAACCTGCGCGTCGCGGCACGCGAATTGATTTCATCTGTTTAAAGGGGATCGTTTGTTTGGATCTATCGATTCTTCAAAGAATATTTCGTTCTTCTTTTACCGTCAGTGGGATCTCGTAGCGAAGTCGTTCGGTGATGTCGAAGCTGCGTCCGAAAAATTCGGCAACTCGTGTCACAAGGAAAAATTGACGTCGCATTCGTAGAGCAACTGAGTAACGAAGCGGGCAAAGCGGGTTAGGAGCCATCCATAAATTACGTAAGGGTTTTTTAATGGAATTTTGGCCCGCAGCCCCACCCGACACCGCGAAACAATCCATAACATCT
>WSXT02168321.1:10534-23470 GCA_011762715.2 Neuroterus valhalla | reverse complement strand
TGGTAGGGGTTCCAACTATTTGTTGGAGACTTTATATTTCCTGGTTGACAATTATTCAATTGTTTTGTAGAAAGGTAAACTATTTGGTTGAAGTGGATATTTTTAATTCAAAATTCATACCTAAATCCGTAACTGAAAGTCTTCTTCTTGGATTGAAAATTGAACAATTCGGTTGAGGTTTCTTTTCTTTTTGGATGAATAATTTTTCTTCGTTAGAAATTGATCTCTTCTGGTAAAGAACTCATCTTTTAGAGTTTAAAACTAAACAAAAGAGATAATATATCATCACACAAATATGAATTTTCAACATAATAGTTAAATTTTAAACTAAAAAGATATATTTTCATTGAAAAAGATGAGATGAGCTCTAAAGTTAAAAAGATAAATTTCAAATAGTTATGTTTTCAACGAAAAGAGGTGATTTTTGAAAACAAAAAGATAGATTCGCAACAAAATAGTTCAATCCTAACCGGGAAATACGAATTACTGTACAATTATTCTCTTTTGAGGAAATTTCATCATTTGAATTGCATTTCTCACCAAACAATTGAAATATCGAGCCAAAAATACAAATTTTCTACAGAAAAGTGGGACTATAAAACCGAGGATATGAATTTTCAACAAAGAAGATTATTATCATACACATTAGGATGTTCACAAAGTTCAAGAAAATAATCTATATATAATAAACATCTTAAATTGCATATTTATTCCGATTTTTTATGTTGATTACATTAAATTGAACGTCTTAGAAGTGGATGGTACATTTAGTCCAATAATTTAATTTATTAGTTGATATTTCAGCATTATATAAGGATAATCTTGAGCTTTAGTCTTGAACACAATTTATAATGTTATTTAATAAAATTTCAAGATAGGCTGCAGAACATTTAGTCAATCCCATAGTAATAACTAATTTCCCTGGGTTTTCCCAGTCCCAAAAATAAACGCGCCTTTTATTCAATTTTTCCAAAACTGGAACACCTGCGCGGCAAAGGTTTCAAATTCTCTAAATTATTATTTAATTTACGATCTATGTCGGGGATTTCCCTTCGTTTTCCCGAAAATGAAATAGAATTTTTCCTATTTTCCAGATATTTTTCGAAGTGTTTTCAATTAAATGAAATGGAGAATCGAAGCTGATATCATTTTATTCATCAAAATTCAGGAACTTATTGTAAATAAAAATTATGGTTAATTGATGATATGTTGAATTCTTCTAAATCTGATTCGGAAAATTGAAATTGTAATTGTAGAAAAAAATGAAATAATCATTTGAAAACTAATAGCCGATAATTCACTAAGTTTCTTTAATTCTCAACAAAGAAAAGAAGATTTGTTTCTCCAGTCAAAGGAGAACAACTTTGTTTGAAAAACGAATTTTTGAAAAAATTGTTAAATTTTTAATCAAGTAAATTAATTTTAATTACAAAAAATGGATTTTCAACAAAATACATACATTTTTAGGCAAATAATTTTAATTTTCAACTTGAAAAGGTTCATTTTCAACAAGAAATTAAGAAGTTATCAAATTTTCATTCCGAAATATTAATGTTTAATCGTAAAAAATACTAACAACCAACAAATTATTCCATTTTCTACCAAAAAGTATTTCCAGTTAGGCAGCAATCAAGTTGAAACTAATATTTTCTATGAAAGAATTAAATTATTATCTCGAAAGTATGAATTTTTAATGGAAAAATAGAATATTCAATCAAAGTGTGTTTGTTGATTGTTGGATATTTTTCAACGCGAAATTATGGTTTTTTATTGAAAAATCATTATTTTTTGGAAAATTGGTCAGTTTTAAACTGTGAAAGATGAGTTCTTTACCAAAAGAGATCAATTTCTACCAAAGAAAAAATATTCATCGAAGAATAAAAGAAATCTGAACCGAATTGTTCAATTTTCAATCCAAAAAGAAGACTTTCAGTTCCGGGTTTAGGTATGGATTTTGAATTAAAAATATCCACTTCAACCAAATAGTTGAACTCTCTACAAAACAATTGAATAATTGTCATCCAGAAAATATGAACTATCGAACTTCTAGTTCAACAAAACTGTTCATAATCTTATGGATTTCAAAGATCTGCATTATCGATCATGGCCTAACGTACATCTTTCGCAATTGTTACTTCTATTTTCTCATTTTCTGGTACCAATTAAATTTAATTTATATCGTGGGTCCTAGGTCAAGAAGAATCTATTTCGATGATGATTGAATATAAGGTTTCCATACAAATCGCTCTAGATTGATTTGAAAATTCAAAAATATGTGATGAATTTTATGTGACGTACGAGAAATAATATATATAAATCATGTATTCTCTAATTTTCAACATTTCGGGACGAAAACATTTCGCTGGAATCGTCATGAATCGTAGATTTCGAATATATCGTTTCCAAATTTCGATATTCGGAATCACGATTTTTTTAATTTCGATATACACCACTCTCTGAGAGAGGTTCGAGTACTGCATTCAGGTAGCTGGTGCGGAATTGTCCGCTGTCCCTAACTGTACAATTTAAAACTCTTTTTCAAATGTATATAAAAGTACAATTTATCGGAGGTTCGAAACAATTCTTATCGAATTCTTGACCCATTTTAAGTCAGAAATATGTCGCAAGTAGTTTCGAGAGAATGTGAAAATGTCAGGAAAAATGATGGGCTCGCATTAGGTCAGGATGAAGGATGTATACTGTATAGTGATGGCCATAAATAAAATGTGACGAGTAAAAGAAGCGCCCTGTTTCCATTCTGGGCAACGTCACAGACCACCAATCAAGTCGAACGTTCCGCCGATCCTCGCATTGTCCACCCCAGAAATGCTTACCCAACCCCAACGCCACCTTCAACCTCCAACTTACCCCTCCACCACACATTTTTCCACGTCGATATTGCGCTTTATTGTAGACATGATGTGAAAAACCCATCCCGCTATAACGTGTATCCCAACACATAAACGTGGGGAGGTAGATGGCGTAAGGGTTGACAGGGAAAAATTACAACGCGACACGGGGTCCACTGGTTATTACACTCTTTTCATTATGTCTCCACGGCATTCTTTCTTTCATTCTCTACTTCTTTTGCTCTCATTCGCACAGTAAATCGTTGCCCGGAAATAATCGATAATTCGTTTCATCGTTCCTGTTTTTCGTCAAAGAACCGTAACATTTATTTCATCAGTTACCCCCTTCTCCCATCACTCTTTGCAACATAACCTACGGCTTCACATTCACCTCCCTGTGGACTATTTTATTTCATTACAACGGGAGATACATGGTTTTCATTGGCGTATTCCAGGACTTTGTGGTTTCAGTGTCCAAATATGATGACATTATATCAAACAAAAGCCTATGTTTATTCGAAAATAGGTGGATAATTCAAAATATGACTAAATCGCATGGAATTTTCTAATATCTGTTTTTGTTCAATGCTAATTGCATGTTCTTTTGAACAGAAAATTCAAGTTAGGTATACCCTTGACTCCTTGTGATCTACTTGCCCTGATATAACAACAAAGAATAAAGAAAAAAACATTTTTTCATTTATTGAAACTAAGATTTAATCAATTTTTATTTAATATGAGAATATTCAAAGTCAATTTGTTACCTATCACGAAAAATTCAAATTTTTAATCGAATGGACTGGGTTTGGAAGAAACATTTTTCTGATAAAAATTTCATTCAGAGAAAATTGAAATTTGATTAGAGCTTTCAAAGGAAACTTGTCTTTTTGGCCTTTAAAAACTTTTAATATTTCGGAATCTTATAGGCTTTTATGCAATTTTCGCAACTTTACATAAATTTCGAATGTTGTTACTATAATCCAGTTTGACTTTTTAGATATTGATATACATTTTACTGCACATTTTCAAAGACACTGTCATTCTAATATGTCGAAATGATGAAAAGTACAGCAGCTCGAACCTTCGCAATTATCAACCTGATTAAAAAAAAAAAATCTGTATTTTGTCATTTAATACCCTGGGTCGTGAGAGTCTTAGATATGCCAAAGTGGTGACCGTATGAATGCGATGAGAGCAAAACGAGGGTAAAAGTTATCACCCCAGACGATAGGGGTAGCTTTGAAGAGGCATCTTGGATAAAGTCTTTCCTCATAGTCCACCCCTCGTCGCTCTTTTGGAGAGCAAGCTATAAGCCGCTTTGGAAAACTTTTTTCGCAAAGTGGCTTCACCAAGGACGACGAATGCGAAACACTGTGATATCCTCGTCCCCAAGAAGGCTTCCTTTTCTCTTCTCCTTCTACCTCTTTTTTACTCTTATTCTTTCTTTCTTTTTCCATTCTCGTTTTCTTTTCCTTCTTTCCCTCTTTTACTTACTTTCTGCTATGTTTTTCCCCTATCTCTTGAGTTTCCTTCTTTCCTCCCACAACAAAGCTTCTTTTACCCGTTTGAAGATTCTTCCTGACTTTTTTCTTCTCTCATTCTACTTACGTGGAGCGCGAGTGCTCAAAAATCTGCGAGGTGCTTCGAGGGTGATCTCATCATCCCTTCTGCAACGATCACTCGAGAGATAGCGGGTCACCAGGGAGATTTTTTAGAAGTCGTCCAATTTCCGAAAACAGTCCAATCCTCCTCAAGCCTTGTCCCTAACGACCTTTTTCTCCTCGCCCTAGTGGCCTATCAGCCTCTTTTCAAGCGAAAGAAAACTAGTGTTACATATCTTTTTCCCCTCATTTTTTTCTCTTTTTCTCCTTTCTTTCTTAGACTCCGCTTAGTCTAGATACTCGAACGTATCAATCTCATCATTGAATTTCATTTGAAACAGTTCATAAGGCAAAAAGAATGATTCTACTGTGTTGTTCCTTCCTATTTATTTCCCTTATATTCTACTTCAATAATTTCATTTATACTCTGGCTATGAATAAGAAGATACTGCAGTACCATTCATCAATATTATTATAGAATAATTTCCATTGCGACCTATTGAGTAACGTTTTTTATCAATTGAGCTACCATTGAACATCCACACAAGTTCTTGAAGAATATAACTACATTTATTTTTATAACAAATTTGTTATATACTATTCTTTATCCTTCCATTCATCCTGTAAATATTTTTGTAATACGATTAGAATACCCAATTACGACGAAAAATATAAAGTGGATATCATACGGAGATCTCGACAGAAATGTCACTTTGTCCCATCATAGTGAGAGATTGTCCCGTCAGGCTTGTCACCGAGGGAGAGATTTTAGTATGCTCCTGGGGTATGTTTACCCTATCACAAGCTGCTTACCTGCGTATCATAATGCGTAAGGGTGGCATCATAACAGACTGCTTGTTTAAGCTCCTCAGTTCTCCACCCAACCAGCATCCTTATTCAAAATTCCACGAAATTCAATTACCTTGGACTGGCCTTTATTACCAGGAAGTAAACGAACATCATTCTCTTGCGATAGACTTGATCTAGTCTTTCGGATGGATACTCCGGTTTGTTTCAAATATATATTCACATGTTTCGAAACAAAACAGATGCGAGGATCAAACATTCGTTTAGAGATGACTTGTTGAATTAACCTTTGACCTAATTAATATTTTTTAGTTTTCTCTAGTGACGATGGTTGTTCTGAACATATTGAATAGTATATTATCCCACTTGGCGCATACGATATTTTTTATAACAAATGAATGATTCCGGACATTTATCGAAATACAGTCAGGATTTCAGCCAATATTGGAGTTCAAAAAAAGGTTGCATGATCGCAAAGAAGTTCCGTAAATTTCCCGAAAATTATGTCAATTTTCGGTCATTCATGGTAATTTTACAGGAAAATATGGTGATTGACGATGAATCTCCCGAAATTCAATTTGAAAAATTTGCATAAATTTAAGAAATCTATAAAATCTTCGGGAATTTATAGTAATTTTACATATAATTTTTGGTAAATTAAGGTGAGTAACTCAGAATTCGATTTGAAAATTTATGGAAATTTTCGGTTGTTTATGATAATTTTACAGGAAAATATGAGTACTCACCATAAATCACCTGGAATTCAATTTAAAAAATTTCCAGTTTATGAAAATTCTCCGTAAATTATAGTATTCTCAAAGGTTATTTATAAAAGCTTGGGATAAGTGACCCAAAATTCAATTGAAAAACGTCTATAAATTTCCGAAAATTTACGGTGGTTCATGGTATTTTTACAGGAAAATATGGTGACTCACCATAAATCACCTGGAATTCAATTCTAAAAATTTCCAGTTTCTGAAAATTTTCCGTAATTTATAGTATTCTCACAGGCAATTTATGGTAGCTTAAGATAAGCAACCCCAAATTCGATTAAAAAATTTATGGAAATTTTCGGTTATTTATGGTAATTTTAGCGGAAAATATGGTGACTCACCATAAATCACCTGGATTTCAATTTCAAAAATTTCCAGTTTATGGAAATTGTCCGTGATTTATAGTAGTCTCACAGGCGATTTATGGTAGCTTAAGATAAGTAGCCCAAAATTCAATTAAAAAATTTCAATAAATTTCCGAAAATGTATGGAAATTTTCGATGATTCATGGTAATTCTACAGGAAAATATGTTGACTCACCATAAATCACCTGGAAATTTTTTTTTTAATTTCCATCGCATGAAAATTTTCCGTAATTTATAGTATTCTCACTGGCAATTTATGGTAGCTTGAGATAAGTAACCCAAAATTTTATTTAAAAATTTCTATAAATTTCCGAAAATTTATGGAAATTTTCGGTAACTCATGGTAATTCTAAAGGAAAATATGGTGACTTACCATGAATGACCTGAAATTCAATTTTGAAGAATTCCATAAATTTCCGGAAATTTATGAACATTTTTGGTAACTCATGGTAATTTAACAGGTTATATATGATAACTTATGAGTAATACAAAATTCAATTTGACAATGTCCATAAATTTCCGTAAATTTTATTATCTGCAACCAAAATTTCCTCAGAGTTTTCACGGCGAGTGGGATGATTATCGTAAAATAGAAGCTTATAGATGTATAATTTTCATTATTCATCTCTCAAGTCACTTTTCACTCCCTAGGGAGTAAAAATTACTTTTTTCTCCCTAGGGAGTAATTTCTTGTAACAATTCGTTATTGCTTCATTTATTTTGTTGAGTTAGTACTTCGATGAGGGAGAAATACTGTGAGTTTTATACGGGCCAATCCTATTTAGTGGTTTTTGCATTGTTCTTTTGAACAACGACTGATTTGATAAAATGATAAGAAGAAACTTTGCTGATTCTAGGAAGTTTTCCAAAAAACACCTGAAATTCTTCTGTGGCATCTTGTGGCCCGCGTAGAATTTTATTTTCCTCTTCCTACTGCCTTCCTCTCATGAACTCGAATTTTCAAACGATGTTTACAAGTTTTTTGATAATATTATTACAGCAAGATAATGATTGTATTAGTAACATCATTGTCTCTAATGGTTTTTTGAAAGATCTTATTATAGTTTATATCTTTTAAATTAGATGACTGCATTGCTTTCGTTGGCAATTTGTGATGGAATAGTATGTAATATCATTCACAAGTGAAATTATTTTAATGCAGTTCCATGCATTATTGCTACCCGATAGCGAATTTTCGCACTAGAATCGACATTGGATTTCCTCGAATTCTCATGCCACCATCCTAGCAAATACACAGTCCGCAAACGCGTACTTGGACAGTGACAAACGTCCTCGAACCCGACGTTCCATGCCTCTCTGTTAAGCAATTTGCATTAAGCGAAATGGTGACGTCTAGCTGTAGCTACCCATGCAATAGTAGCTCCAATTTTCAATCAATATTCGAGTCTTAGGATTAACTTCAAATATCGGATTTTAACCAATCATGTTGATGACTGGTTGACCCAACAACTGCTAATCCACTTTCAAAACTAATAAAAAATTCCATAAAATTTAGGTCACAGTATATCGTACGTTTTAACAGACAGGGAGAAATGGGATCATTGAAGTAACATAATCTGATATTCCATAGATACCCCATATAGTTTTTACTTTTGCTGATAATTATATTTGAACTCGAGCCTCAATTTCAAACATGAATAAAATAAAATTTGTCAATTGTTTACATCAAATTGGTAATGAGAAATATGAAAATATAAAAATCAATAAGTTCGGAAATCAAATTAAAATTATAATTCTAAAAATTCAACTGAGAACAAGAACCCTCAATTTTCTTGAACAATGATTGACACACTAGGTTATGAGTATCAATTTGTATGTACAATTATACTAATCAAAGTATATATTTGATTTAGTTAACTGTAACTATAGAGGAGAAATCGTTTCTGAATAGTACCTTCATTTCTCTGCCTTATGGCGTTTCCTAAGCTTTGAGTAAATTATGAATCGTTCAGTAAATATGCCATTGTATGGAGTAATTGCATGTGCTTAGGCTCTTATGCATCAAAATTTTTAATGAATTTAATAGACCAATGAAACGTGAAACTAACAGAGCAAACGAGAATTGAGAGAGCGGAGCAAATTCAACTCTATGTTTTACGAACGCAGAATGAACGACCAATGTTTGCATCACAAATCCGAGATTTTCCTCTCTTGCGGGCATTTTTTTCTGATTTCTGGACGCACTTTATACTTTTTATACTCTTGCGAGGATGAGGGATGCCAACTGTTGCGGCATAGGAAGAACGCATGAACCCTCTACGCTACTCCATGAATGTATTAGTGAGCAAACTCCACCACCCCCTACCACCTGACTGGTCTGCCCTGAACGAGTCAACGCCAAACAAACTGATACAACATACCACATACAACATACACCATAACCTACAGCAACATGCTTCGTTCTGGCGCATTCCACATAGCACCTATACCGACGATACTCCATCCGGATATGTTCATCAGGTTGAGGAAGAGCGCATTTTGCTTCCTATTGTCATTATCTTGCACGCATAAAAACAAGACAATTTATTTTTGAAGAAATCAAATGTGATTTGCCTTCATGAATGCAGTTCTCGGAAAAGAGAACTTGTTACAAATTATCTCTAGACTTCAAACGATGAAATTTCAGAGGGTAAAACAATTTTGCTGAAATTCCATTTATTTTGTATGACAACGTTGTAAACATTCCATTATATTTTTCGTAATTCAAAACCAGGGTGGCGACTCAGCGGATGATTTTTAATTCCCGGTCATTTCCCGGTTCTTTAAGGTCAATTCCTTCAATTTTTCTGGTCAACTATAAGCAAAATATTTATATTTGTCCCAAAATCCATGACGGTTATTTTAAACATCCTTTAACACAACAGATCAAACATTGAAAAAAATCAATTTTGGAAAGAATACTATAATTTTAAACAACAAGAAAATGATTTTCTTACAAGAATTAAAACAGTTAAGCTTACAAATAAAAGAATCCATTTGCGTTAACAAAAATCTTCAACCAGGAAAGTTTAATTTCAAAACAAGAAGATGAATTTCCAACTGAAAAGTTAAATATTTAGCTGGAGCACTGCATTTACCAACCACGAAGATGAATATTCAAACAAAAAAATTAACTTCCAAAAAGAAAGAATCATTTTCAAAGAAAAAATATAATGTTTTAACAAAATAGTCGAACTTCAAAGTCGAAAAATAATCATTCTCAAACAAAAATGGAACAGTAACATTTTTATTTAAAGAAAAAAATTTAACACCATTCACGAGTGTTTTATATTTAAAAAAAAAGAATCTTGAACCGAAGTAGTCAAGTTTTCAAACAGATAAATAACTTTTACTGAAAAGGAATAATAAACGAAAATTTGATTACTCAAATTTTAAATTGAGAAAAAATAAGTGTTGGACTAAACAAATAGATTTTTAAGAGAAATTATGAAATTTTCACTTGGGATAAGTTAAATTTTCAGTTTAAAAAATTACTTATGACATAAAAAAAACTGACTTTCAACAAAAAAGGTGTCTTCCGACAAAAAAAAAACGGTCAAACATTAATTTTCAACCCGAAAATACTATTTTCATTTAAAAAATACAATTTTCTAACATAACGGTTGAATTTTGAACCATAAAAATAGAAGTGTGAAGTTTTAACGAAAGAATTGAATTTTCAATTCAGCAAGACAAATTTCATCAATATTCGACCTATATGTCGAATATTTTTCATAGAAAAGATCAATTCTCCTCTCAAATGAAACAGTCGAGTTTCCAGCTGAAGTAATTGATTTTCAGCCAAACTGATAAATTTTCAGATATAATGATGAATCTTCAAATGATTAGATGTATTTCAAGCAAAAGATGAATTTTGGACCATAAAGATTAATTTTCCAATAGGTACATAGATTCTCAAAGAAATAGTTTAATTTTTAAATAAAAAAATCAATGTTCAACTAAATACAATGTAAACAAGCTATTTTTCATAATTAAGAAACATTTCTTCTTCGGAAAACTACTTCTACACTAACGACTGCTTGAAGTACTTTCTTTTAAAATTAGGAAGAGGGAAATATTTTTTGAAATTTCCTGTCCCAAGTCAGATAAATGAGGAAAAGCAAATAACACGTGATAAATACATTTTTTGAAAAAAAAATGAAGGCAATTATTCCTTTTGTAGGTTTGAGCCATCATCAATTTTATTATCAAATTTGAGTCAGCTAGAAAAATCTCACAGAGCAACAAATTTGCAAAACGTTTTTCTTATAATGGAAAAAAAATTTTCTTCTTTCCACGACGTATAGATCTATTTAAATATTATGGAAATTAGATTAGAGGAACGTTCAATTTTTTTAATCAAATGATATGCTCTCTGTTTGATTCATAAAAAGAAAGCGGTCATTTCTCGTATTTTTTCGGTAGATTTTTAATAGTCTACGTTGAGTCAAGTAAATTCCTAGTTTTTAATTGAATTCACGGTCATTTCCCGGTTTTCCGGGCAATAAAATTACCGGTTTCTCGGTCAAGTCACCACCCTGAAAACGAACCAAGGATATATTCATAATTTGTTCCCTATCAGTGAAGGAAACGATATAATCATATATATTACTTCTGGAACCACTACCACTGATCTCATTACTTGCTTCATTTGATCTAAAGCTTCAATTGACCTTCATAATAAGACTTTCGACTAAACATGAGCAATAAACATTGGTAGCTTCCCAGCTAGGTTCAAGGTGATTTTCTTCCTGGGTTACTTAGACTCTGGATCCCTTCTTTTTGCTGATAATGGCGTCTGTTGATCTGGGGATTAGGTTCTCCTAACCTAGCACGATGGCGGAGAGAGGCAGAACGATATATACCTATATATACTGGCTGAGAGCAGGAATCGGAGCAAGTGTAGCTCGTAAGAGAACTTGTGCAATGTGCTTCCTCTCTCAGGCTCAGCTATAGAAACGTTTGCAGCGACTAGCGAGTTGGAATGGGGTGGGGGAGGTGGAGGTGGAAAGGTCCGATCGTGTTTCCTGACCGTGGCATCTCCAGATCCAGGGATTATGCCAGCCTGTCACGGGACATTACTACACCAACTGAGAGCTGGGGTGGCGAGGTCTTCCTCAGTGTATCGTTGTGTGCACACAAGTAAGCTCACCTACATGGCACCAAATCCGGGAGGATATAACCCCGCGAACCTAGACAGCCACGACCCTTAACCGACGACGACCACTGGCGAGTTCTGTCATCTGGACGAACTGTTATTTAAGTGGCTTAGAATAAGTACCGTCGAAAGTCCCTCTTCCGTTTGAGCTAATTACTTCCTAACCCCTTCCTTTCCATAACAACCTCGCCAGCAGCTGTGAGCAAAAACTTTGGTCCTTTATCAAATGCACGAGACTCTAAGCCCTCTGAAACGTAAGTAAATATCTCTCGTTCTATAACTGACCGCAGGAAAGCTCACAAAAAAGTAAACTTGATAAGCAGATTCTGCTTTCAGTATCAAGAGATTGGAAGTGTGCTCTTTATGGGATTGAAACTCTTTTCATTTTGTAATAATGTGTTCCAGTATCCTTATTTCAGTGTAGAATCGTCCCAAACGTTGCGAATCAAACAATTCATGAAACATTGGTGTTTCGACCCCCCCCCCCCCAAAGGGGGGTTCTGAAAAATGTTTTTTCATAAATTTTTTCATGAAAATATTACGGAAGTAAATTTTTGCTAGTATTAGGCATATGTTAAAGTAACATTTCAAGAACATTTGTTTAAATTATGGCACAAAAATATGAAGAAATAAGCCGGTGACAGCAGATTTACGATGTCTCTTATTTGCGGTGTTCATCATGTCTCAACGTAGAGTTTAGTATATTATGCACCTAGGGCGCATACGATATTTTTTTATAACAAATGGATGATTTCAGACGTTTCTCGAAATACAGTCAAGATTTCAGCCAATATTGGTGTTCGAAAAAAGGTAGCATGATCGCAAAGAAGTTTAGAATTCGATTAGAAATTTTCTATGAATTTCCGAAAATTTATGGAAATTTTCGGTCATTCATGGCAATTTTACAGGAAAATATGGCGACTAACCACAAATCACCCAAAAGGCAATTTGGAACATTTCCATAAATTTCCGGAAATTTTCGGTAATTTCCGGTAATTTTACAGAAAAAGACTGGGACTCACCATAAAGCACCAAAAATTCAATTTTGAGAATTTCCGGGAATTTATAGAAATTTTTGGTCATTTATGGTAATTTTACAGGAAAATATGATAACTTACCATAAATCACCCAAAGCTCAATTCTGAAAATTTCCATAAGTTTCCGGAAATTAAAGAAAATTTTTGGTGATTTTACTGGAAAATACGGTAACTCACAATAAATTACCCAAAATTTAATTTTGAAAATTTCAATAAAGGTCCGGAAATTTTTGGTCATTTATGGTATTTCTACAGGAAAATACCGGGACTTACCATGAATCACTCAAAATTCAATTAAAAATTTCCAGAAATTTATAAAAAATTTCGGTCATTTATGGTAATTTCA
>WSXT02168320.1:0-40155 GCA_011762715.2 Neuroterus valhalla | reverse complement strand
CCCTTGATTATAACGTTCTTTCTTCTTTTTTTCCTTTGTTCTCCTTCAATTTGTCTTTCTATTTCTGTTAATCTCCTATATACCTTCTTCACTATATTTACTTACCTAAAATATTGAATAAGTTTGTCTTTTCCTTATAACTCCGGAAGATGTTAACTGATTTCAATTGGTATTGTAGAGGAATGTGTCAATGAATTGGTCAAATGAAAAGATGTTCCAAATCGCAAAGAATACTATACCTGCAAAGTATACATTGAGCCCCTGATTGAATGTACTAAATGTGGCATCGATCGAAATTAAATTTTTGTACACATTTTTTTGGACCATCTAGAGTTTTCTGAAAATTCCACATATCTTAGGGTACTTTCCAGCAACAGATGATTCAAGTTTCATATATCCCTTTGTATATTTCTCATTTTTGCGCCCATTAAATTATCGAATAAAATTTATTAGCACTTACGGGCTTTCTAGAAATAAAATTAAAATTGATTCTCCTGGCATATCTTGGGTTCTTGTGAGTTCATTTTGATTCCAAGAAATCATTTAACTGACAAATTTTTCTCCTTCAATGTTGAGTGAAAAAGATAGAAGTTGATTACAGAGGTATATCAGAACATAATTCACTCATGCATGATGTTACCCTCATCTAACAAGGGGAATTCGTGTAATGTCAAGTGAGTTAACTTTCGAAAACGGACTGATTTTATAGTTCACTTAAATATATAAAAAACCCTGCAGCCGTTTTTTCCAGTGGGCCTCCGTTAAGGTGTAAAATCCGTCAAGGTGGTAAGGTGTAAAAAAAGGTGTAAAATAATACAAAAATCTTACTGCTCAGGGATTCCACTAGTCATCGATCTAAGAGCATATGGAATACGAGACCTAAGGTGGCCTTGTGGTAACGCACTGCCTTTGCAATCGGAGAGTCGCGGTTTCGGTCCCTCACGGGAGCAATTTTTTTTTCTTCAATTTTCTTCGTATTTATTGATTGTATTTTCCAATACTATTAATCACTATCTTAACCAATGCTCATATTTATTATCTTCAAATATATGTACACTTAATGTAATAAGAACGCGAATTCACCATTACACAATACATGTTGGCAATAAAAGCACACATTTTTCAGCATTGTATAATGGTGGATTTCCGGTCTTATTACATCAAGTCTACATATATTTCAAAATATATAAATTTGAGCATTGGTAAACATTATGATTTAGAGTATTGAAAAATTCAATCAATAAATACGAAGCAGATTTAAAAAAAATTGCTCCCGTGGGGGACCGGAACCGCGACCCTCGGATTGCAAAGCCAGTGCGTTACGACAAGGCCACCTCAGGTCTCGTATTCCAGATATCGATGACTTGTGGAATCCCCGAGCAGTAAGATTTTTGTAATAATTTGACAGCTCAACGGAGGCTCACTAGAAAAAACGGCTGCAGCGTTTTTTTATATACTTATGTAAACTATAAAATCAGCCCGTTTTCGAAAGTAAACTTACTTGACATCACACGAGTTCCCCTTGTAAGTATTTCTCTAACCCTGTAATTAGACCCGCCATTTCCTCTTCATCTTCTGCATCATTACTATGCCATCTGCGAATGCCAGTATATATGTGACGTGCACCAAAGAAAGGGGTCTTACTCTGGAAAAATCGAAATCGAGGTTTTTACACCTTCTGATTCTTTATGTGTTGCTCTTTTCATTGAAACAATCGAAAATAAATTTCGAGTGCTATTATTGCTGATAATTTAGTTTTTAGTTTCCCTCTCCCACACAAGTCGCGTGTATCGGGGCGACTTTGACCGCTCGCCCTGAACAATTTCACTTTTCAGAGTAAGCCCCCTTTCTTCGGGGCACGTCACATATATCTTTACTTTTCTCATCTTAACACCTCTTCGGTCTTTTCAGCTCATCGCTTCTTATAAGTCTGAGATTAAGATATTGAATTAAAGTAAGCTCAGAGGACATCCTTGTCTTACTCCTCGCACCAACCAGAAACCAGCGCCTACTTGATCAGCTACTTGTACCCTGCTTTTTGTCTCACGAAAGATTTCTATAACTCTCATTATTAAACCTTCTCTTATACCTTTTTTTACCATAACTTGTTCCATCTCTTCCCGTTCCAGAGAATCGAACGCCACTTCTAGCTCTATGAGCATAGCTATCATTCCTCCATTCTCCTCTTTAACCCTCCTGTTTATCACATAATTTACAATTTATATGTTGCCCATCACCCCTATTCCTTTCCTAAACCCATCTGACTTGGTTGCTCTATCTCTTTTTGCTTTACTTCTTTCTCTAATCTCTCCGATAATACCGTTACATATAACTTGAACAAGTTCAGCATCAGCGTCACTCCCGTATAATCAACCTCCGCTCCTTGGCCTTTTTTCAATATCTGTACCACTACACCTTCTTTCCATATCTCTGGCAAACCTTCTCTTCTCCATACCCTATTGCACATTACCCATGTCCATTCCTTTGGTTCATTTCCCCTATATTTACATACTTCATTTGGGATTTCTTCCAGACCTGGAGCTCTCCCCACTTTCATCACTCCTCAAACTATAACTGTTTCTCCTCTTGTTATGTCCTCTTTCTCGTCTTTTTCCCTCCCCTATCTTCCGCCCTTCCTTACTTTATTCTTTATTCCTCCTAGCAGATCCATGAAAAAATGTTTCCCTTTTACCATTTCAATGTCCTGGTGTACCCTTTACTCCTTTATTCTTATATATTCATCTCCACTTTTTCCTTTCCTCTATCTTCTCTCTCGCTTCCTTCTTTTTCTCTTTCCATTCCTCATCCCATCCATTTACGTTCTCTCTCCTACTAACTTCTTTCTTGCTTGTTCCTTCTAACACTTTTAATTTCTCTTATCATGAGTTTTTATTTCTTCGATGACATATTCTGCTGCCATTTTTACATCCTTTAGCTTCTTCTTCAATTTCTCTCTTTTTTGTACTGACCAATCCCCTCTTCTTATTTTTTTACCTTCACTTCTTTTTACCCGTATCTTAAATACTCTAATAACCCTCTGCTGTCAGTATGAATGGAAATTGAGTAGAATCTGTATATTTTCCTACCTCTAGTTTCTTGATCTTCTCTGTTACCTCGTCCTCTACTATCATAAAATCAATGACCGTTCTCCTTTCACCTTCCAAACGTGTATATTCACCTTCCTCATCCCCCTCTATATTTCCGTTTATTATAAACCATCTAAATCCTTCAATTCCTCTCTTCATCACTCTCCTATCCGTCTCTGTTAGATATTCCTTCCTCATTCCTATTACCATTCTTCCCACTGCTCTACCTTTCCTATTCCTCCTTTTTGTTTTTTGAATCTGCCAACTGTAACCTCGTCGTAACCTTCCCCTTACTCTTCACCATTCTTTTTCATCTAGCCACGTTTCCATTATTACTACCACGTACCAACCTTCTAAATTTCTCATAAATTTCCTATCTTTCCCTTCCAATCCTGATTCATTCCAGTAGCATATTTTCCATTCACTCCTTCCTTCCTTTCCTTTTTCTTTTAGCTTCCTACTATATCTTATCCTCCCCTCCCTTTTTCTTCCAGTCCCCCGACGCCGCACTTTTTACTAAATTTCCTGCCTCTCCATTTTAATTTCACCATATATCTTGTATTTTCATTTGACCATACCTAACCCACTGTTCCTTTCCGTTCCTTTGCCGCTATTTTCCTTAACTTATACTGCATATTATCCTCCTCTTATCTTCCCTTTCCTTCACTCCTTTCCAATCCCCTTTCTTTTTTTCCCATCTTTCTTTATTCCCATCCTCCTGCTCCATCTCTCCCTCTTCAACACTCTGGACTGCGTTTGGTTATTATTATTATTATTATTACACTATCCGTACACTATTTTCTCAAATTTACACACTATCTGCACTATTTTTCATTTCTGGAGTGAGTCCAAGGCCTGCTCTGGATGGTTTTTTTTAGAGCTATCAACTGTTACTTCACAGGGTTTCAGTCGCAAACTTCCTGATGGTCAAGGAGATTCCTTGCAATGCGACAGGTAATCAACACAACTGCTTTTTGAGCTGCTGTCAGTACCTTCTTGACCCTTAGGTTTTCAAGATGTTCAATGCATCTCACGTGTACATTGCCTGTAGCTGATACCACGATAGGATGAATAGATGCATGTTTCACATTCCTCCATACCGTCTTTACTTCATGCCTTAGCTCACTATACTCATTTATTCTGTTAGGAATCCTAGGTATAGGGCATGTTGTTGACGTAAAATGCCCGCTACGTCATCAAGTCTGTGCGTGCACTCTCTCTCTGAGTCATTATGCGACAGATATCAATAATGTGCTCGATGGATTCGTTGGTATCTTCACACAATCAGCACCTGGCAACGACGACTTGATGTAAAATATGCTTGCGATGGTTTCTGGTACTCAAAACCCTGTCCTGAATCAAAAACATGAATCCCTTCGTTTGTGGAAACAGGGCGCCCTTCTTACCCATATATTAGATGCTTCTCCATCCACTTCATATTGGTATAAAGTTTTCGGATGCTCGCTGTGGATAGCTTCTTGTCCCCATTGCGTTTCTTATTCCTCTCTGGATTCTACCACATGGTCGGATCGCTCGAAAAAGGTCGGAAGGAAACTATGAAACCGGAAGTCTCGAGCACGTTTTTCACCATAATAAAACAGACCGCAAAGAAGAGAAAAATCCCGACGCACCGTCTCAAAATCTCAACAAGAAAAAAAAACATTCTGAAATAACACTTAGAGAGGTCAAGCTCAGTAATTGTTCAGGTTGAGAAAAAAACTCGATTCAGATCGAACCCACAATTGCATCACCTGCCGAGAATACAAAAAGTTTACCTCAGACATCTCTAGGACGCCCAGTTAAAAAAACAGTTCGAATGAAATCCAATTCACGATCAATATTCCTATTTTCTGGTCAACGAACCAAGGGATATTTAACAAAAATCCAAAATCGATATCCCAAATCTGTGTAGCACGTGTCAACAGGTGAAGACCAAGAGCGAAAAGTGACAGGTCAGTTGCGATGCGCCACCACTATAGAATCCAGGGTGTTGCACTGCGCAGCGTTCGCAACATCAGTTCACATGCGCATACAAGCAAACTAATTTAATAAGCTTGCGAAGTGAACCTCGCTTATGGAGATTTCAGTAAGCAGGTGGTAAATATCCGAAAGCACCAGAGTTCAGCAAAGAGTTAATGGACCGTGACGTCAAGCTTTTTTATGCCGATTTTGAGATGCAGGCGCAATGGCGGCGCTGTAAGAGGGTCTAATCATGGACCATGGGAACGATTTTGTATCATCAGATAGCAACAGGTGCTCTACATCCACGGAGGCATCCTTCATATTCATTAACGTGTCGAAATTTTAAAACGACATGACAGGCTCGGGCAAATCTTGTCTACAAGATCCTTGGCGAATGTTGTAGTTGACGTAAGCTCAAATTTTTGACAGGTGGTGACGAAGTACATGCAAGAGATATATAGAACAGATTAAATTTTTGATATGATAATTTCCAATGAGTGCTCTTGAGTCTAGGTAAGTCTTTTGCTTTTCGCTTGCCCATTTTATAAAATCTTCTACCGCAACCCCTATTAAAGGAAACTTAAAGCGAAGACATGAAGTGACAGGGATGCAAAATTTACCCTGTCACACCAGATATTTATATGACTCTCCCTGCACCATTGCCTCTATACGGTCTTGAATCTCTTTCTCCAAGTCTTCGTCTCGTCATCTTCCTCGAATTGAATGCACGTTTCTGCATTCATCTAGTCCCCACTCCATGTGGGTCTCATCTGCCTAGGAGGTTTGATTTTCTTGCCTTCTTGCACTACTCTTATTGTATCGACGCAGTCTAGCAGTAAGAACATCAAGTCTTTGCCCATGAAAATCTAATCTCATCTAATGATGTTGGTGTCAGTGTCTCGATGTTCTGAGGGTAGATGATATTGACTACTTTCTTTGCTGACATCAATATCCTAGCTCTTCAACCTAACGTTCTTATGACGGACAAAGTCGCACAATATACAAGAGTTTGCACCTACAACGTTGATAATTCTACATTCAAATGCAAAGGAAAAACCTTGTTGATGAGGTGCCCCGTCAGTGCACGCAGATCCTTCGTGATGAACATCTTCGGCAGAGAATGCCTTTTTGTTGGTTCTACATTCCAGAACTTCAATAAAGCTCGACCGGAATTCCTTCCAAGGTGCTGCATCCATGCTCTCAGCTTTGATAACCTCTTCATCCTGTACGGGTTTCATTATTAGGACGCTGTTGTCCTATCTCCATTTTGATGGTAGCTATTTCAACCCCAGACAGCGATCTGTTAACAGATATTGAGTTTTTTGGTCTGCTATATTCTGTTCTTTCATTCCTAAGGCTAGATGCAGTGACTAAAGTAATAAGAGACGATGATGTTTTCTTCTCACACTCTGCCCACTACTCTGTGCCACAAAATAGAGGCGCATCACATCTCTGTTCATGTGTTACGTCCATTCCGATCGCCTGCTTGGTCGCTGAATCTCCACTTCAGCCTCTGGTTGGACCGGGCCGTCTGCTTTTGGAAGATGTGGCCGTACCGGATCATCGAAAGGTAGTGCAGGAAGATAAAAAAACATGCTTGCGTTGTATTGCCTCATTATTCTCCGCTTGATCTCTTTGTGAAGCTCATTATAACTAATGTTCATCATCGACGGTTTCTCTCGATGATTCTACCTCTCGCCTCATATCCATAGCTTGGTCTTTCGAGATGAGAAGATTATTGCGGATGTCCTTAACCCTAGTGATGAGATTCACGCAAACTCTCTTGAGATGGGGGTACTTCTCAGCGAACTATGTCGTCAAATTGTTGCACTATTCGCGCTTAGTCCCAAACTTAGCGCTCTGATAGTAGAGACGCATCAACTCTTCATTCATAAGTGTATTCCAGTTGATGCTCTTCCACGGTATCCCTGTTGAATTAATTGACTGCAAATCGCTTGAGCCAACCAAAGCATCTTCAACAGGCACAGCCTGTGCCATTCCACTGTGCCCCGCGTCCTGCAGATGTCCTGCTTTCTGAGCAAATACGGAAGTTCCTTTCATTGTTATACTCCATTGCCTTGTAGGCGAACTGCAGCTCTTCCATAATCTCGGATTGGAGGACGCAGGATCCCATCGGGATCGCGAAGCACATTCAACTCCTTTGGTCGACACCAGCTCCTGATTTCTGCTTGTTGTGTCCTGTGGTTAACAATAACTCTCTTGTGGACAGACCAACACGATAATTCTCGTTGGAGCGATAACGAATGAGCGTTTTATCCCTGGGCATACTTAAGGTTGGCCTACTCGTAACATCTTTTGCAATCCGCAAATTATATTCAACTGAAATCCATCTAGAGGAAAAACTTAAACTTTGAAATCGGAATCAACGCCTGCAGACCCCCTAGGTCTCATTCTTCATTCGTCATATACTCGTGCGCTATACCATACTAATACCATACTAATTTAATCCAATATTTTTTTCCAATACTTCTCCGCCATATTCTATCTGAATTACACTGTAAAAACATTTTCTGAATATTACTACTTTCAGGGAATTCTCCATACAAAAATCACATTCTTCAGCATAGTAAATTTACGACGTCTTTGTCACTCTACAGCTTCGATGTGATTTTACCTCAATGAGCGCGTGTCTTAAAATACTTGATGCATTTTCCCTGCACTGAGCAATGTAAGTTTTGACTTCTTCTGGTAATTTTACCAGTTGGCGCGTGCGCGTTGAATACAGGCTGATGCAATTAATCAGCGCGTTGAATACATCAGGCTGATGCTCTCCGTGGAGTCTGCATTGTTTTCTTATTGCAGGTTGTTCGATTTATATTTAATTAACAGTATCTAATAAAATATTTACTGAAATATAGAAAAGTGACATGATGCATCTATGCTGATACTGTTTTAAAAATATACAAATTCTCGTACAGGTAGGTTATAACCGCGAACACTGTAATGTGACAGTCGAGCTATAATATTACCACGTTCAGCATGGGTCCCAATTGTTTCACATTGCTCAGCGCATTAAAATTCAGGAAATTTTTTTCAGTGTATGTTTTTCAAAATTTTGACTTGAGGTTGAGAATCAGCGTTCCAGAAAACTATATGAGGGCATAATTGGAATTCATTTTTGTGGATTTTAATAGGTTCATGGGCTTTTGAATACTATGCATTCTATTATTTGCGATTTCTCAATTTCTTCTATTTCTCTTTGAAATCGAGAATCAATTATATTCTTTTCACCTGGCCATATTTCGAGTTCAAAAGATTGATTTTTGAACGTTATTTGAAGTTCTATGGACCCATTTTCTTGTCCCCAATTGCGGCTACTTCAAGTTCATTATTAGAACAAAAAATACCTTGTGAAAAAAATACTGATTTAAAACAAATTGGAATGATACTAGAGACAGAATTTTGTATTTTCCTTGTATGTACCCTCCTGTCTACACTTGCTTCTCCTTTCGACCATGGAAACAGACACTGAATGCTGTCTGCCTTAAACGCTCATTCTGATTTATGAGATCTTGGAGTTTCAACAAGTTCTTGTTGTCACTGGAGTATTTCAAATCCCGAGATTGTTATCAGGGTCCTGAGGACGTGGATAATTAGAGGATTATAAGAGATTTTAACTGCTATGGTGGAAATGAAGGTTCTCTTCTGGGGAGAAAAATATTACTGATTGAGACAGGTTTGAGACAAGCCTCTAGTGTTGTCTCGAACCGGTACTTATTTTCACGGGAGAGTAAAAAGAGACTCGGTTTTACTTGAAATTTTTTGCTGTTTTCTTTCGCTCCAAAAATACTTTAAAAGGAATAAATGGCTATAATATTAAGCGGCCTAGCCAACCTTTTCTATCATCATGAGCTACGTGTACCCTCAACTCGACGTCGATGTGAGTCGAAACGAGTAAATAAAGATGAGGTTGCAAACCAGTGTAGGCGTCGCCCCTCTGAGCGCACCGATGAGAAGGACAATCATTTCAATCGAATATTTCCATTAGTCGCTGCAGCTGTCCTTTGATGTCTTTATACTTCTTTTCCTTTTTGATCTCCTGCGTTAAATAGGAAATATTGTCGAGAACCTTCATCTCCTGTCATTTCAGGCTGTCTCCTCCAAAAGATCGTCACGGAGGATCGTATCTTTTTCAGCGAGATCTTGAGGCTTAAGAGGAACCTGGATGTTCTTGTCCTGAAATCGCCATCGTCTTTTGCCTTGTATCAGCAGTTGGTCCTAATGTCGCTTTCTGATCTTTGTCCGCAGCTTCTTCTTGCAGCGGTTGAGGAAGCTTTACGCGTATATCACTTATGTGCGAAAGGTTGACGGCACGGTTTCGTAACACTTGCTGTGAAAGGTCCAAAAGTTCTGAGTGTTTCTGGAACCAAAGTGTTTGCAGGCGCACCATGTTGTAGCAATTTAGCAGGTCATTATCGTGTATTTTGTATAGATGACTTGGAGCATGTATGCTTCTAGGAACACGAGCAATCGGTATGAACTTCGGATTGAACAAGTGCGCCCAAATTTATCTAAAGCGTGTATGAATTACAGTTGTTGACCTTGAGTTTGTGCACAGAAGTGCTCATATGCAGCTCCGCGCTTGAGAGACCTATAATTACCCAGGCGTGCCTGAGAGACACATTCAGGATATTACATCAGCCGGCGAGACTTCCCGAAGCAGTTACAAACATCTTTAACAGATTTGGTCGTCTCATCTGTCGGTGTTAAATAAGACATCTGCAACTAATTTGCTTGCCGTCCAGGTTCTACTTTTAACATACAGTCTTAACATCAGAAGTGAGGACAGTGCATTGCTCAAGCAAGAGTAAAAAACAATTAAAGAAAGCAGAGGCCGGAAACTATCTTAAACAATATGAAGACAGTGAGATGCACGGGAACTTATACAGAATTGTAGATCAGTCCTTGTCACGGTCATAATTTAGGCACAGGAAGCTTAATTCTATCGTGTAAGGACGGTGTCATTTCCACCTTAGCAGACTGTAGTCACATTTTATGTCAAGACGTTTCCAGCTATGGGCACAGGGCGTGTCATAAACATCCTGAGCACCTGTGACATACTATCCAGTTGGCCTATTTGCGCGAGAACGGTGTATATCTACAGACACAATGCGGTCCTTTGAGTGCTTCACTACCATCTTTGTTGCTCTTATGGCCTTGGCGGCGACCCTGCCCTAGTGACCTGTCAAACGTTCCAGGGAAAATGAGAGTCAAATGTTGAGAACGGGGAGTGCCGAATTGACTGTAACTATATGTTCCTGATAATATTCTCTATTCAAAATACGAGACCTGACATCGGAACCCTTGAGAAACAGAAACTAACTATGTTCGTGATCGAATTATCGGCCTCAGTCTACTACAAGATCGAAATCAAAGAGATCACAAAGGAGAAGGGACATGAAGACCTTGAAGAGGAGCTACAATAACTCTGCGAGGTGCGATACCATTACCACAACATTCGTAACCTACGCACCATTCCCGTGTGTCGCAAATATTCCGCGGTACTTGCCGGATGGATACAGAGAGCGGTCATTTTTGGGTCGCTTCTTGTCCTGAAGACACGCGAGGGTTCCACCGGCCCTTCATTGTGGTTTCATCGTACAATGTAATCATTCAACTTAAAGTCGTGATACGTGACAATATGTGCAATACCTTGCGTTTGAACTGGGAGCCAGTGTCCTTTTCCTGAATGGCAGTCGCTCCTAGGAGGTCCCTGCGTTGGCTGTTCGACCAAGTTTAGGATTACGCAAGGATGAGTGAGAAAGGTATTTTCGGAAAAAGGGTCTGCATGAGTATGAAGTGAGCAGAAGTCACGAGGAAGGAAGAAAGGTGTATGAGATTGTTAAGAAGAATGGCATGGAGAGAGAAAAGGCAGAAGCAGATGAGCGGACAAGAGGATCAAGGTAAAATGACAAATATTGGTGGGTAATGCCAATAGACAGAACGCGATATTTGTTTGAGAAAGGGAAGTCAGGAGACAATAGCGCAGGAGGAAAGAATGTGCGAGTTGTGTGGAAAGGGGATGCAAAGTGTAACACTGGTTGGAAGAATGCGAGGAAGTAAAAGGATTGGAATAAGTATGGGGGTGATGCTGCATGAAAGAGAAGAGAAAAGGGAGATTGCATGGTTGAGGGGGGTGCTGGGTAAGATAGAAAGGAAAAGAAGGAAGGAGGAGAAGGAATGGAGATAGCTGTGTAAGGAGGAGAGGAAGTAGATGCAATATCAATGTAAATAATGTAAATAGCAGATAAGGAATAGCAAATAAGTCATTGTAGATAAGAAAAAGGTAGGAGCTGTAGAGGCAGAGTTTGGCAATGCGAGGCTGGCGAAATGTAGGGAAATGCGTGCGAGGCGAAGCGGGTAAGGTAAGGCAATGCAAGCGAGTGGTCATAGTATTAAGGAACATTGTATAAAGTGTGGAAGGATGTAAGAGATAAGTACCTAATGTAAAAAAATTTTGTAAAACATGGGGGTGTAAGCTAGTCAGCTTTTCAAGGCCAATAGGAAGGAATCGTTTGCTGCGTAGTATGTATCAGAGTAGCTTCTCAGAGATAATGTATGGTGGTATGCATTGTTTTGGATAGAATAGTGATTTTGAAATGATATCCCAGTGAATGTACGTGCACTCTAAAAAAAATTGATTATGATTTCCCAAGTCGAAGTAGTGCAAGAAAAATTATTGGTCCTAAAAGGTAATGTTCTGCTCTACAAATTTTCTAATGCATTTCCACTCAAAAACTACCCGGTTATTAGTTATAGGCCGAAAACTAACGCACGAGTATATTCCGCGCCACGCGCCAAAACATTCCCATCCCTCCACTCCTGGAGCTGATTACGCTCCACCTATGGCCTGTACAGCGAAAGTGTATCGGACCTTCTTCATTGCAAATTCTATTCTAAATATATTTACTCTTATTCATTTCCGTCCTTTGGCGCACCCTTCCGTATATAGTAACCGAAAACCAGCGCTCTACTACCCGTCTAAGAGATGTTTTTCGAGGCTAGGGGTGTATGCGCGGCCGATCTGATAGTGAACTTTTTTGGTAATAATGTTTGATGTATGCAGTGGCCTCCGTAAAGCGTGACGACATTCAGTTTTGCCTGAAAATAATTTGCATATTCGTTTAAATAGTGTAAGATCTTGATTATTACACATCATTTTGCAGTTACTATTATTCTTGTTATTAGGAGCATCTGCTGATGACAGTGAAATTGGTAGTGAATGGAAGGATTCTGTTTTGGATGCATCTAAGACTTTAGTAACGGCTATTAAAAAGGCTCCAAGTCCTATTCCGCCACCAGATCAGAACGTAATAGACATTTTACTCAAGTGGTTGCAGCCTGTGAGTATTATATAAATACATATACATATATTTATGTTTATTTAACATTATTCAATATTGGAATTTTGATTTGCATATAAGAACTATTTATGGGATTCAAAAACAATCAAATTTTGACGAAAACTCGTGCTAATGCCTTCATTCAAAATTCAAAAATGAGTAAAATAAAAAATTTGACTCTTTTTCCTGTTACCTTCCTTTCAGCTTCATATTATTAATTACGTTCTGATCGTAATGAAAAGATTTAGTTTTATGTAAAATTTCACATCACCAGTTTTAATCAAATTTGCGCGTTTTGAGAGAATTATTTTATTGGATTGTGCTTTTGCATATACTCTCTCAGGATACAAAAAGGGAGGTAAGGTTTGTTAATCAAAATTGTGACCAATGGTCATGGTTTCACAAGCCCTGTGCATCAAAAAACAAGATTGCGAACCCTAAGTGCCTCGATTTGGGAGAAATATTTTATTGGATTGTGCTTCTGCACACTTTCTCAGGACACAAAAACAAAGGTCAGGTATGTTGACCAAAATTGTGACTAACGGTCATGGTTTCGAAAGCCCTGTGCATCACGAAATAAGATAGCGAACCCTCATTGCCTTGAGTTGATTAGTTCCTAATAACTCCAGCGTGGCATTGGTTATTCCTTCACTTCCTGATTTTGCACTATAAGCGAAAGGACTCGACCACTCTTCTTATTATTTCAGCGGGAAATGAGTTTGTTCCGATATGCAAATAATCCAGAACTAGCCAGAAGGCTAGAAAAAAGCACGAATAAAGTATGGAGACAAGAGAAGAGGTAAGAGAGGAAGTTAGAAAAATGAGATAACGGGGGGGACATGTGTGCACTGTACGAGAAAAAGGAGGTATGGAAGAAATTGGGTAGTATGGAGGGCAAAAAAGTTGAGAGTGAGGAAAAGAGATGAAGGAAGATAAGCTGGCCTGAGGGGACGTACAAACGCAATCGAAGTTGAGTTGGCAGGCGAAGATGAAGTGAAAAAAGGGAATGTAGTGAATGAATGACTGAAAATAGAAAGTGAGTCGGGATAATAAGAAGCTGATGAATTATAAAGGGACGCACGTGAACGTAGAGGAAGTTAAAAAAATTGGGGGAAAGGCAGAAGGTTAATAGAGTATATTTTTAGTTGAAGTAGCGAGCGAGGAGAACAAGAGATAAATTAATTATGTGGAAAAAAGCAAATGAATGCAAGGAGCGAAAGAGTTCAATAGGACTTGAAATGGAAGGAAAGCTAGAGGAAGTTGTTGATCGAGCGGAGAGCATGGATCAAAAAGAGGATCGTTCGGAAAGAGACTGGAAGAAGGGATGGGAAAGGGGAAGCACTAAAAGAGGGAAGTAACTGTAGCTTTCTGGAATGCGTGAGGCTCAATAAGCAAGTTCAAAGGGTTCCGGGAGTTAGTGAGAAAATGGGACGTGGTAATAATCGGTAAGACGTGCACGAATAAAATGATTGAGACGGCTTGTAAGGAACCCTGCAAGAGGGGGTCGAAGGCATAAAAGATAATTTTAGGGGGTTATGGTAAGTAAAGTATAGGTAGGGAGGGAGAAGATAGCTATTGTGAGTGTGTACTGGTCGCAAGAAGGAAAGAGAGGATGAAGAGTGATAAGGAAATGGATAGAGGAAAGGAATGGGGAATTGCTATTGATAGAGGGAGATTTGAATGCCTTGACCGTAGAGTTCGAGGGCGAAACATAGGATAAAGGAGGCAAAATGCTTAGTAGATAGTCGAAGCACGGGGAAGTGGATTAGGAGGTTAAAACACTTCTGAATCTTTTAGGTGAGGAAAGTTGGTTTATCTGTAGTGACAGTAATGAGGGGATTGAGGAGGGGAAACTTACGTTCACAGGTACAGGAAAGAATAAGTGGCTAAAGGAAGAATAAAAAAACTGATGGTTAGAATGGAATTGGACAATGTAATAGGCTCTGAGCACTTACCAGTGATGGCGACTCTGTGTCTGTTTGTGATGTGGAGACCTGGAACGTGATAGGAGGAGGGAGGAAAAGGGGAGGTGAAAGTGAATGAAAATGGGGAAAAGAGGAAGGTTAGAGAATTCGAAGAAAAAATGAAAACGAGGACCTAAAGAGTTTGAAGAAGCGAGGAGCGGGAAAAGTGAAGTCAGGATGAAAGGAGAAAGAAATTTACATTGAAGATGTCAAGCTAGCGGTAAAGGAGGGGAGAAAATGGGGAGTGATAAACAGGGAAAGAGGAGGTAGGAAGGGTATATTTGGGGAAATCGTGGTGGGTTACGAGTATTACAGGAAACGTATTATTAGAGAAGAGGTGAATGTGACAATCGCAGAGCCAGGAAGAACAAGGAAACAGGTGAGTATGGCGTGGAAAATGAACGACTAATAAATAGTGGAGAAAGGGTGAGAAAAAAGATGTGAGGGTTCGCTATAATGTAGGAATAGAAGAGGACTGGTAGTACCATTGATTAAGGAATGAGAGGAGAAAAGGATATATGAATAAAGAGGTATCATACTCATCAGTCGCCTATAACTTCTACGCCAGTGATCGGTCAACTTTAGACGCAATTAAGAAGCGCTACGATACTGAGAGCGCATTTGTATTTTATGATAAAAAATAAAGAAAGGAAGGGTTCCTCATTTTAAAGCCATGCCACCCTGGCTGATTCTGAATGCCTTCTTTTGAAGAGAATCATTCCCTCTTTGAATGTAGTCAATTTCGTCAACGCTACGTTTTCCCAAAAAAGGATCAGCTCTTTCCTGTGGAGGTCCATTGTTAGACGGTGTACTCGATATGAATAAAAAGTGACTGATCAATTTTTTCTTGCCCTTCATATAAGCGATATAAAAAGTTTAAGATTCGAAATCTCGAATCTCATAAATCAAGAAATGTCCCTAAACAGCTAAAAAACAATGTTTGAAAATATTGGAAATGATCTTTAAGGGGGTACTCTACCCAAGACGGTTGAAGAAATCGATTTTCTTTTCTTCTATATTTTCATTTTTAATTATATGAAGAATGTGTTTGCAAAAGGATATGCCCTAAAAATGGAAAATTTTCAAGTTACGAGGCCATGAATATAACGATGCTGGTTCACGATCTCTACTAGGTATGAGCAACCGGTCAAGTCTTTTATGTTTCATCAGTTACGCTTTTCTTGATCGTATATTTTCAAATTTCACCGAAGAAAGGTGACCATGAATGTATGGTGGAATTTATGGTGGATTGTATGGTATTGAAATTGCGGATTGACTGCAAACTGTGCTATTGGTGAGCAGTGTCCCTTTATATCTTTAAAAGGTAATTTTCTTGAAAGCATATTTTTGAAACTGTTCGACACGATTACTTGGAAAGTACTTGTCTGAATGCTCTGAAATTTTATGAGTTTGATTGGCAAATACACAGTTATGGTTGGTACTATGATCTTGCACAAATCATTTATTTAAATATTTTTTTACAATGAACAATAAAAAACAGGGGAAAAATCATAATTTGGCGTAAAAAGTAGTGCAAAATTATTTAAAAACAAGATATCAAATATCTTCTAGTACCGACCATAGCGACAAGTCTGCTGAATACAAAGAATGTGGCTTGGAATTTCGGATAATTTGAACGTGCAAAATCATGTCAACCGTGGAGCAACTTTTTTCTGTACCCTTAAATTCAAGACGTTGACATTGCAATTCAATTTAATATTTTATGATCATCAAAATTGTAAGTTGTTATGAAATTATGTAGTTTAACAAACAAAAAGTTTCATTCCTAAATATACAATAGTTTCTCTTTCACAATAACTCAAAAAAGTAGTAATTTCTGGGTCACTTGGGTAGAATACCCCCTTAAAATGCTTTTGAGCCAAATTTGAGAAAAAAGTACTGATTTCATTAGTGAATCATCTCTATAAAAATATTCCTGATAATACAAATTGAATCGTTTACTGAAATTGTTATTCTTGCTCTATTGTCAGTTGTTGAATATATTTCCTAGATTCTCCTGAATCGTGAAAGTCTGCAGATATAGCTATCTAAAGTTTCAAAACGCTAATTCCAAAAATGTACAAATTTTGGTTCTAAATTTTACTCTCCAGCCCTCGAACCGCGGCAGCCAGGTCTGGTGTTTAGCAGTAGTTAGCCAATCACTGGTCAATGCGGGTGTGCATAGAAAGAGGCTGGAAAGACAGGTAGAGGGGAAGACTAGTATACGGCAGAACCAGGCAAGTGTTAGGAAAGGGGGTAGAGAACGAAAGCATCATCTATGTTCTGAATTATATCCAGTCAAGTGGAACTTGGGTCAGAAGGAAGGTCTAAGAAGTGTGTCATTTTTGCTGAATGAATC
The DNA here is from genome assembly GCA_011762715.2 of Neuroterus valhalla. Classification (NCBI taxonomy): domain Eukaryota; kingdom Metazoa; phylum Arthropoda; class Insecta; order Hymenoptera; family Cynipidae; genus Neuroterus; species Neuroterus valhalla. The sequence goes on along the minus strand of WSXT02168320.1, from coordinate 23,420 downwards.
TTGAGTTGTACGTTTCCTATGCTTGTGGCATATGTAAGTGCTTATTTGTGAATTTGTGTGATAATTTGTCACAAACTAAAAAAGTGATATTGAAAGATCATCTTAAGTGTACGGAATCAATTTATGCTACAATAAATAGCTTTAGACTAGATTTCTTGGCAAATAAAGTGTTTATATCTTCTTATACCAATATCATCTCCGGAGATACAACATGATGACTATAAGAACCAATAACTGTGTTCTACATCCAATACTTGGGGGCTCAATCGGGTTCTCAAAATGAATAAGAGCCTACCTAGAAGTGCAAGACTGTCCCAGAAAGTTTGCGAATGTCCGCAAAAGTCGTTAATCTGCTGAAAACATTATGGCGTTATGACGTTTACTGTCTGAACTCTCTGAATAAAGCGGTGCGCTGATAATTTTCTATGTAAAATGGGATTGCTTACAGTTTCTCACATTGCCGCTTATTTGAAGTATAGTGAATAAATCAATACGTTATTTGATCGAAAAGTTTGACTGGAGGGAAAGACAGTGTGCATGCAAGTAATCCTTGCATCTTTATGTTTGTTATAATTTTAACGGTGTGAGCTCTCTCGCTCACCCTCTCTTGAAGTATTATTCATGAGTCGGTGACTCAGTGAACTTTGTACTCACAAGTTTTTCTCGAGGAATCCATGTATTCTCTCTCTTGATTTTCATTCGAACTGTCAACATATGCTTTGACTCTACGGAGGTTTTTTTTTAGTCAGCTTGTTAATAATTAGATTCACACTTTTTGCATGTTTAAATCTTCCGCACAACTTGAGTAAAATTGTTTGCCTTTTTACAAAACTTAACCAGTTCTTGTAGGCTTACTCGAATTTATGTCAAATCTTAACATGTATTCGTCTGTTTCCTTGCATTCCTTAGCGGCTATTTGCAAAAGGAGGGAACATAGCACTATCCATTGATTCGTGTACACAAGCCTGTTTTTATATCACATATTAGCATTTTATCTTGAAAATTGGATGCGTTAGGCACCGAGCTAATAAGGCTATTTTACGCATAGAATCGCATGTTTAAAAGATTCTGAGAGATAAGCGCAAAAAAACGAGAGCTGGTGCGCGTTTGTAACTTCTCAAAAAAGAGTGGGATACGTGTTTAGTGTGAGATTTGAAAAAACAAACTTTCTCCCTCCAGCGGAAGCCACATTGTGTGTGAGGAATTCCATCAATAATCAATTTTTAGAGATAACAGATGCCTTCCTCAGTGCTTTCGATTATATCAGTTCTCAGATCGATGGTTATTCATCAATTAAAGAGGTTGCACACCAATTACGTGAGTCAAAAAAGAGTTAGGTTAGGATTGAATCGCGCAGCAGTCAACTGTAGCAATAGAGGCTATATCTGTATATATCGAGAAATTACGTCATTCGTAAGGATTCTAATTATTTCCTCAACTTATAACATACTGATGACCGTTTTTATTGTTTCAACGTGATCCTTTGGGATGTTTCTTATTTTTACAAAATATATTCAAAATCTCACTGTCCATTCTGGGAAATAAATAAAAATATGCCGGTTCCCATAAGAGACCGTGTTAATCGTGAAAAGCTATAATTGTTCATAACTCGTTTCTGAGCCCACTTCAGCTCACCAAACTTTAAACAAGTCTTTTTTTGTATCACAATCTTAAGATCTACTAAGTTTATCAATTTCTCATCGTTATTTAAATTTGGTGTGAAACCTCCTTAAACGAGAGTACAATAAAGTTTTTATAACACATGCATGATTTCAGGCCTTTTCGACGCTTATGAAGCGGGGCTAAAGCTCTAATTTTCACTCCCTAGGAAGTAAAAAGTACTTTTCACTCCCTATCATATTTTCCTGTAAAATTACCATACCTGACCGAAAATTTCCGGAAATTTATAGAAATTCTAAAATTGAATTTGGGGTAATCTATCGTAAGTTACCATAAATTGCCTGTGAGAGTACTATAAATTACGCAAAAATGTTAATAAATTTACGAAAATTTAAGAAAATTTAAAAAAATTAATTTTTGGGTGATTTATGGCGAGTCACCATATTTCCCTGTAAAATCACCATGAATTCCCGGGAAATTATAAAAATTTTAAAATCGAATCTTGAACTTCGAGAAATGTCTGAAATCATACATTTGTTATAAAAAATATCGTATGCGCCAAGGAGGAGAGTGACTTTTTCGACTTGTGTACGGGAAAGTCCCTCTTCTTCCCCAAAATGCATAATATAATACTCTTTGATAGAATTGGAATTCGACATGATTCTGATACTCTCGAATTACAGACAATTAATGTATCTACTTTTTCGGTTGATTTTTCTGATTAAGAGAATTTTCGTGATATTTTTGAAGCTTCATTTGTCCATGATGAAACTTTGTCACTGATTGTCCATCCTATGAAATTCTGGATGAATTTTTAGCAACTAGGATCAGAACTTTGGAAGCAATTCGAATATCCAAAATAGGATTTTATGATAAAAAATGAAGGAAGAAAGCGTTCCTCAATTAAGAGCTATGCTACCCTGGTGAATTCTGAATGCCTCCTTTGTAAATTGAATCATTCCTTCTTTGAATGTAGTCCATTTAGAGCTTAATCTGTAGATGAAAGGAAAGAGCTTATTTTTCATGATCATGCTTACATTAGTAGTCTTTAGCCTGGTCATGAAGCATATGCTTGCTTAAGAAAGGTGACCTGCGCAAAGTGTCATCGTTAACATAGTACCTTATTTCACTATAAATTTAAGGGGATGGTCAGTTGATCGTGGGGGCTAAGGCATGAGCTTTGGGCTTACTCCATCTGGTTGCTGGTTTGTTCCCCGCCTCGAACCCTGGAGAGGCTATGTAAAGGGGAGGTTATTAAATTGAGAGGAGAGGTGTTATCTATACTCAAACCTGTAGATTGGAGAGAGTATAAACGAATATTCTATTACATTCCACTTCACTATAAATTTGCAGATTTTTTATGTAAATTAGCCTCTTAGATTTTTAGCCTCTAAACCATCGAGTTCTACAAGTAATATTACTAACTCTCAAGGGGCTGTTGTTTCGCGATCGAATGATAGCACTCTTCCGTCTCAAGAGACTTCGTTAACGATTCTGTTGCTTTCGATGATAAAGTATCCTGTTTTTTCAATAACTACGCTAATTTAACGCGCTCTTTTTTACTTGTCACAGCACTGGATATAATTGAGGCTGATTGTGGTAGGTCTAATGTCTTATGTTTGAAAAAGTGGATAGGCCAGTTTATCGCTTAGGTGATGAGTTTATTGGTACTGCTAAGGATGGGCTAAAGTCTAGTTATTGTCCTCGTTTAATTGAGAATATCTTCGTCGAAAAATTAGGGAGTTTACAGAAGATAAGGATCTGCCGAAGTTCCCTGACTCATCTGCTCCGGAGATAAATAGAGTCATCGTTTCGGTAAATTTATTTCTATAAATGCTCATGTAATATCTATTAGGTGTTGTGCCACTTGTATGCGTGAACGAACTTTCTCAGTTCAACAATTTATAGGTAGCTTGTCTGATTTTTGGACAATAACTTGTAGGCCTTCCACTAGGGTTGTTCACGTTGGTCCCTTTTCTGTTCAATTGGTCCACGTAGGGGCAAGCAAAGTTATGAAGGCTATGTCGCGTTGTTCGCTTGTTGTTTGACTCGTGCAATTCACTTGGAATTTGTGGCTGACTACGTAATATTTCTCAGCTACAAAAGAATTTTGACTTCTTGAATCTCTTTTCAATGGAAGGAACAACCTGGCATTCCAATCCACTCATTCTGATGATCCTGATGATCCTTCGTATTTGACACCAGGTAGTTTTTGATACGTGCTCCTCTTGCTAGTACTCCTCCAACCCCCGTGCATTTTTTGCAGCAGCGTTATAAATGAAAACAAGATCGTCCGAACATTAGCGCTATCGGAAATTGGGTGGGTCTTTCGACCACTTCGATTCTTACAAGATCGCTAGGGATGATGTTTGTTGATATGCGTTGATTGAGAAAAAGTTGAATGAATTAATGGGACCGTTGTGTGACATTTTAGAAGCATGCATAGCTATGGGTTATACCCCGTCGCCCGATTTTCATATGATGCCTTTCATAGCATTAAACTCGCCTTACAGAGAGGCAAATCCACCCTTCACGCACTTCTTCCATTCACCTCCCGCATTCAAACAGCGGGACGAACGGGATGTAGCGTTCGCAGCGTTTTCAATATAAAGGGTGCTTCAGTAACACCCCTACGGAATCGATATTAGATTCTGCAGAAGAACCTGGTGAAGGTATCACTGTTAACGGGTGGATGCGATCTATGATGAGTGGTAGGATGGTTTTCTCCACGGAAGCAACGTGATAGCTAAGGTAGAAAGAGAATGCGCACAAGAGGGAGTTTTATCTCCTACTTTATGAGCACTTGACATCCATGATTCAATTTTTAGGTCAATTGAATAAGGTTTTTTCACACAAGCGTATATAGATCACCTTCTTATCGTAGTAACAGGAAAACATGAGGGCTCACTAGTTGAATTCATGCAAAATGCTCTCAATATAGTAGAGAAATGGTGCAAAGACTTTGGTATATCTTTTAACCGGGATGAGATGGGACTCATGGTATTTACGAGAGGCAGAGAGCTGCCTGATCTCAAGAAACCTATGTTCTACGGCAATAGTATCGACTTCTTCACATCAGAATTGGTCAGCTGGTTATATACAGTAATTGTCAAAACGATCATAACTTATGCCTTATTATTCCAACTGCCTAGATTCAGTTTGGTAGGTCCCAGGAATCAGCTGGAAAGTCAACAAAGGGGTCTTTGTCTGGCAATCACTGGATCAATGACATCAACTCTAACAGCGGCATTGGAATCCATCTTGGGTGTACCACTGCTGCACCTGCTGATTAGGCAGAGGGCCGCAGCAAAAGCTTACAGGCTTTTTTCAAGAGAAAGTATAAGAAAAGCCAAGGCTATCAAGCCGCTACGTCATGCAGCTCATGCCATTCACTTAGAGTTTGTTTCTTCCTGCGCGATCTCCATTAGCTACAAAATGATGTGGATTTTTCAAATGTTTGTTCAGTGGAAGGAAAAACCTAGCATTTCATTCCACCCGCAGTACCTTATTTTGTGGGACTGTGGGAAGGTAATGTTTGAAGTCTTAAGCATGATTTGCGAAGATTTGTGGGCTCGCATATCTTAACGTTTGAGTTATTTACTAACACTCTAGCTTGAATAGAATCATGCTTAAAGTGGCATCCAATACGCCCTCATTCTGATGATCCTGATGATTCTTCATATTTGACACCAGTTAATTTTTCAATGTGTACCCCTCTTACGGGTGCTCCTAAACCTTCTGTGAAATTCGTTACAGATAATATACTAACTAGGTCAAGGATCGTGCAACCCGTTCTTGTCCCCCACTTGGCAAACGCCCTTCTGACTCTCATGTTACATGCCTCATTCTTGACCGCTACGTGACATGCGCCCTCCTTAAGTTAATACAGCTGTTGAAAATCTTGAGGCTCTTAAGGCATTTGGAAGTCTTGTGGATTGTTGGTCTCATTTTCTCTTTTTCCATCTTACTTCTTGCTTAGATGCATGGACCTGACGTGATTGGGAAATGTCACTTGGTGACACAACAGAATCTCCAACGTATGAATCCTTGCGCTTTTTTCTTCAAAACAAGGCTCGCACACTGGAGATTCTCGAGGCTAGACCTGAACAAACTAATGAGTTATCAAATTCAAGGATTCAATCATCGAAGAAGATTCAAGGACCACGAGGATCTTTCAAGAACACGGCTAGGTCTCCGCATGTTTCAATTGATCAGTCTGAGGGTAAGGATCAAGTTCGGAAATGCTACAACTGTGGAAAGCAGCATTTTTTAATGTTCTGTCCCAATTCCCGATCCATGTCTGCAACACAACGAAGGGTTTTGCTGCAAAAAGGAAACTTTTCCGCAATTGTTTACGTCAGCATAGTTTCAACGATTGTTCATCAGTGAGGACTCGTCGACCCTCTGAGCAAAACCATCATACCATGCTTTGTTTGAACTCACAGGCTGTAAACTTCATTCAAGAAACATCAAACAATGAAGGGTCTACTTCACAGCTTCCAACAGTCAATCATCAAGTGATTCATCATGTCACTCGCCCTGGAGCTGAAGGTCTTTTACCTACAGCCATCCTACGAGTTAAGGCTGGAAATGGTTCTTTAGTCCTAGTTCGTGTCTTGTTGGAACAGGGTTTAGAAATTTCTCTCATTTAAAAATCGCTGGCCCAGCGGCATAAGCTGCATCGTGTCATCTGTGAAGTGGGTGTTCCATCCGTGGGTACCAATCCTCTTACTCAACCCATGGACTAGATTCTTGTGTTCTAGCCCCACACTTTGCTTCGGAATTTGAAAACCCCATTGATGCTCTTGTTCTTTCAAAGCTTCCTCTATATGTCCCACGTTTCGGAAAGGGCACTGGAGATTGACCTCACCTTTTAGGACTTCGATTGGCCGATACGAACTTCGCCAGTATAAGGGTTCTTGACATCATTGGAGTAGATTTTCTCCTATATCTCCTGTTGTTCAGGAGACTTATTTTGGATGGACCTTGTCCGGGAAGACTCTAGGAGATTCATCAAATGAATCACCAGATAAATTCTCAACAGTTGTAGGCTTGCATATCTCTGTGCTGCCCAACGTGACCTTCGATCTTCAAAAATCCTGGTGGGATTAGGAAGTTCCTTCGAAAACGACCTTGGCTTTGGAAGGACAAGAATGTGAGGATTTTTTCGTTTCAACTCACATACGCAATTCTGGAGGACGATTCGTCGTTTGTTTTTCAATGAAGCATAAGGTCAATTCAATTGGAAATTCTTACCACCCAGCTCTACGAATGCTTCATCGTATGGAACGTCGCCTCGAGCGCAACCCTTATCTCTAAGGAGTCTTTTCCCGTTTCCTGGAGGAATATCAAAACCTTGACTACATGGTTTTGACCACTGACTCAATAATTCAACAGGATTCTCATCGTTCCTTTTTTCTACCACATCATGGGGTTTTGCGTGAAACGAGATCTACGACTAAGCTTAGAGTCGTTTTCAACGGGTCTCAGCATACGGAAACAGGATTACCTCTTAACGAGTGTCTTCACACTGGCCCAACCATTCTCTCAAGCTTGATGGATATCATGCTGCGTTGTAGACTCTTTCGAATCGTTATCTGTGCCGACGTGGAAAAGAAGTACAGACAAATCCTCATACACTGTGATGATCAAGACCTTCAATTGATTCTACGGAGGCATTCGCCAGAAGAATCGGTTCAAATCTTTCGTTTTACTACGGTCACTCACGGATTCTTGTGCTCCTTTCCTAGCACTTCGTTGTCTCCAGCAACTTGCTTTCGATGAGGGTGAAAATATCTCTTGGCAGGAAAATCTAATCATCGAGGGACCTACGTGGATGACGTCATCACTGGAGCTGATGGCTTGGATACAGCCATCTCTCTTAAGAATCAACTCCACCATCTCTTCACAGCGGGCGGCTTCCCGCTTCGAAAATGGACGTGTCCTTCAATGCATTTCTTATTTGCGTCAACATATACATTATTCACTCAAGAAGCATCACATAATTACATTCAGCACTTATTTGAGGTGTCTCTTCACTTGTTTTGCTTTTAATATAAATAGCCTAATGTGAATGCAGCAAAACGATGCTATATTTCTAGACTTATGTTAAGACTCCTTAATTAACGTATACAACACTATAATTGGGTTTCTGAACTGTTGGGATGTCTCAATAAAGAATCCAATCAAATCAAACATAATTGTAGATCTTTTTGGGGTGCACAATATCGGTCGGATCGTCTTTCCTCGTATCCTGCGTAGTGTTGCCGAAAAATGAAATTTTTCATTTTTCAATATTTTTTGGGTGGTCAAACTTGGAATTTTTCGACGAACGAGCTTTACCTTCAGTTCTTGACACTAAGAGAGTCTAACAAAAACCATTCTGAAAAGTGGATTTTTTCAGAAGTTGTATACACAGCCAGACATATATTCGCATGCAGCATAGATACAGGTATACATACATACATACATACATACATACACACATACTCAAATAAATGCATTCACACGTACATATCTACATACATACATACATACATCGACTTTATCATGAATTCTAACCTAATGGTTGGGATTAGAATCCCCAATTATTGTGCCATAAGGTTGCCAGGTAATTCTACCCAAGCTACCAAACGGTGCATTAAAGTTTCTTCAGTTCCAGTCAATGTTAAATTTAGCCAATTGATTTCAATTCGCAGGATTATTCGATTCTATATTACAATAAACTTGGCCAAGCTATTATCGTGCTATCATTTTTTGTTATCGTCCTGAGATTTTCGGATGAAATTTATATTAATCACCGTTTCAGACCGAAATTCTTTGACCACGCGGTCTTCAACGTCCAGAAACGAACGACGAATATAGCGGCTGTTTAGTGGGAAGTACGAACCCGAACCGTGACTTGCGGGGCATATAGGGAGCCCGCCGGAGGTGCTCAGACGTGCCGGAAGAGGCCACCATCACATAACATGTCTAATTGTGTAGGTGCCCCCCCCCCCCCCACGGCCCAAGCCGGAAAGGAGAGAAAGGGAAGAGAAAAAAGGAATAAGCATTAGTTGAGAAATAGATTAAAAGAAGCTCCGTTGTCTGGCAAGTGTCCAGGTTATTCGTAGCAACGCATCCTAACCTTAAATTTGTTTGACTGATAGTTATCCCTTGCGAGTGTACATTTATTTCAACTGATAATTCAAACAAATTTAAATATGACTTCCATCAACCCAGGTATCTCGGAGTAATACTTAGCCACTACACTGGCTGCTCGCAGGCAGCCCTATAGTTTATTCATTGTTCAATTTTATTTTACCCAAGTGAATTTACTCTAGTTTGATATAATTTTCTATTATTCTGTGCGGGAATTCAAATGCCCCGTCACAACTTCCCCTTCACAGAATTCGGCCTACCAGGGTGAATGCTAGGTAGCACCCTCTCTCTCACAATTGATCGTTGCACGTTTTCGAAACTAAGTTCCAGAAGTTACATAATTGCCAGACCATGGTTCCTTGCACCCTTTTCGACAATTGTAACAAGGAATAAAATAATAATCCATCTTATAAGAAAAAAGAGAAAATTAATGACATAAAGAATTATGTATCACTCATAACAATACCTCCGAGTTATTAATTAAGTGTATTCGGTTTGTTGTATATTTTAATCACTTTTTTCATTTTATGAGAGAATATAATAGTTTCCAAAATGATTTACACAGCATTCATGTAATCACTTCTATGGTATACTCTTTGATGCATTGATACACTTATTTACATGGAGACTCTACTCTGTTGGCGTTAGAACTGGACTGACCGTTTTCCTGTTCAGAGACTCCCAGGATTCACCTTTTCCTTTTTTACAATCATATTTGTTATCCTAGGAACAAGGCGAATGATCTTAACTTTCAAAATGAAAGAGAAATCGTTGATCACTCAAAGTTTATTCAAGGGGCTAACGTGACCTTCAAACTGACAAGTCCCAAATTTTCAGGTATAAGTCAAATTTTGGAACCGTCCTGAGACCCTCGAGAAGAAAGTCGCATATAAACAATCCAACTATACTCGAATTCAAATTAAGAACGAATAAAACAAAATATAACAATTTAGTATGAAACACACTCCCCCCGTTGAGAGCTCCGGCGATCAACCCTCTTCATCAGTTGATGTTTGATTAATTGGTAATGGTGCAAGTTTCTTCACATTCCTTTCGTGTACCCTAGTGGCAGTTTTGACTGTTACTACGCGGTTCATTTTATTGTCTCCTGGATAAATGTCAGTCACGCATCCTAGTTTCCACTGCATTGGTGGGAGACTGTCTTCTTTGAGTAAAAGTATAGATCCAATCCTAATGTCATGAGAACCCGTTGTTAATTTCTTTCTGATGTTCAGTTCGTTCAAATTTTCCTTGTGCCAACGTGTCCGAAAGTTTTGGTTCATTTTTTTGATGAGTTCCCATCCCGACAACAGATTCGGGTCATCCCTTGCTGAGATCGTGTTCTGGTGGTGCTGTTAGTGCATTTTCAATCAGGAAATAAACTTATTGATTTGTGAGATGGGTCGTTATTTTCTCAGCTTGTTTCGGTGCTTGCAATGAAGTCACAATTTCCCGAAGTTCATTGTTGGCACCGGTAAAATTAGTACCCTTATCTGAGTACATCTTGCTCGGTTTACCTCGTCGTGCTATAAGCCGGTCAAGGGCGGTCATAAAACCTGATGTTGTCAAGTCAGTGACGATTTCGAGATGTACTGCTTAACTGTCATATATATAAATACTGCAACATACACCTTTACCTTACTTCTATTGTAGTATTTTTTCTCTATCATATAAAATGACCCACAATAATCAACTACAACATTGATGGATGGTCGTCTATCTCCTGAACTTCGAGCCCTTGGCAGATTCCCCACAATGTAGTTGGTAGGCGGTGGGTTTGCACGGCAGCAACGAAGAGATTGGCGTATATTCTCCCTGACTTGATTTCGACCATCCACTGGCCAGTATTTTTGTCGTACTGTGTACAAAGTAGTCTGTATCCGAGTGTGGAGGTGTGACAAACGTTCATGTTGGATAATCAAGTCAGTGGCATGGTTGTTATCTGGTAAAACAGCACCATGCTTCAAAGAAAATGTTAACGATGAATTTTGCAGTCACCCATCAACTCTTGAAATTCCTTTGTTGTCGGTGAATGGATTGAGGGCGATGATTCTGCTGGCATGGTTTGCTGTCTTTGCTGTTTTTTAAAGAGCCTGGATCTCTTTGGGGAACGCTAGTCTTTTTGATTTGTCGAACAATTAGCTGCATCAAATCATTCAAGTTCTCGTGACTTGAGGTAGCGCACGCCTTTTCGAACGTCTGAAGATACCTTTGTTTATATGGATATACCCTTTCTATGTTTTAACGCATCTATAAACATGAAACAGATTGTAAACACTCTGACAAGTTCGATCAGTTGATTGAAATTTTCGAAAGAAAACGTTTCAATAGACATCGCAAGACACGTAACTCTCTTAATTTTAAGATCTCCAGAATATTCTGGAATAGGACTCGTTGGCCTTGTATGTTCAGGATCTCTTAACCAGTCTGGACCAAGTTGCTACGTCACGTTATGGATAAGTTCACCAGACTGTTGGCTTCACGATAGCGAGTGCACTGGATTGTCTTCCGAGCCGACGTGCCGCCGTTGACAACCTTGCGTACCTTTTTACATACTTGCCACTCAATTAGAAACAGAGGTTTTCAGAGTATTGAGTTCTGTGCTTAACCATTGCAATATGATCTTGGAGTCAGTACAGAGGATCGTCTTTGAAACTGAGATATTCATAGCTTGTTTTACTACCTTGTATAGGTTCATAAGAGTGTATGCTCCACATAACTCTGATCTGGGTATGCTTATTGTTTTCAGTGGAGCAACTCGAGATCGAGAACATAGAAGATTTACTTGACTTTGACCGAATGCATCAACTGATTTTAGGTAAGTACAGGATCCGTAGCCAGTCTCGCTGGCATCGCAAAAGCCGTGTATTTGGGTATCGATTGTATTTTCTATAACTATTCGTCTTTTGAATGTTAGTTGATTGATTTGCTGTAATTGAATACAGAATTCAATCCAAGACATGTGAATACTGCTCGGCGTGGACTCATCCTAGTCAACTTTGGCTACCAGAGTTATTGGATGATTGTTTTTGCCTTCAAAATCACTGGTCTCAATAGACAGGGAGTTTCAACCTCTGATTATTGTTTTCTGGGGCGATTCCTTCTAGAAGTTGGGGTTCATTTGACGCTCACTGATGTAGATTGGAACCTCCTTCCTTCAACCGATTATTAATTTGCCTTTGTGCTCCTCTTGCTTCTTTCACAGTCTTGAAACCAGTTATAAAATCGTGTTGAGTTCATATGTTGCGATTTCTCCATTTTCATCTCACAAAATAATTCGTTGATATTGTCAGTCTCCTTTACGTACGGGAAACTAACGATACATCTTCTCTATATCTCTAGTGAGGACATACTGATGATATCTAAATCCCAATATTAATGAGAAAATGTTATCTTGAATGGTTGGTCCTACCATCAGGGTTCCGTTCAGGTATATTTCTGGGAGTGTCTCAGCTGAGCCATCAAATACTATTCGCAGTCTTGTTGCGAAACTGTCCTCTTCGACTACAGCGTGATGTGAAGAAAATCCTTGGTTCCTTATATTATCTGCCTCTGTCATGTGACCCAAAGACAGATACTCCTGGATGACATGATGATACTGCTCCTTAGAATTCAAATTCAGATTTAGTTTCTTTTTCAAAGCATGGGAGCGTTTAAGAGCTTGCTCCCGCGATTCTCCCAAGTTCTCTTTATTTGATATGAAAGTTCGAGCTACGACATATCTACAAGTATATTTCCGTGTGTGATGATGTTTGAAGTGGTCTTCAGCTGTCAATGCATCGTGGTTTAAAGAATTCTGTATCAGCAAGTTTAAGATTCTTCGGTATCTTGATGTGTTCTCCTTGAATGGTTTTTGTCGGTGTGAAACCTGAAATCACAGGGACCGCCAAGAATTGCAATGTTTTTTCATATTTGCCATCTCTTGGTAGGATTAATGCTCTTAGAATGTGTTTGGTAAATGTGGACATTTGATCTAACGCGTCTATTGGAATGACACATTTCAACCTTGGAAGTCCCAAGTTTTTTAGAGAGATTTTCATTTATGGAATTTGATGTTGAGCATGTATCAAGGAGTGTCCGACATCTAATGCGTTCGTGGTGTTTGTTGATGACATTGAGTATTCCACTAGTGAAGGTTCGATTATTTTGTTAGTGGCTAATGAATGATTCATGTTCTATCTTGCTTCTCTTGGATTGTCACCTTTGCACCTCTTCTAAGTTAGACGTTGAAGTATTCTCTTTCTGGTCTTCTGTTTGCTTGCACAGATTCTTCACTTGCATGAAACCCGCATAGATTGGGGTATTTTGTCTTTCTTCACATGACCGACAGTTTAAAACTGAATAACATTCTATTTCTCGATGGTTATTTCTAAGACAAATAAAAGAAATGCTACTTCTCCGAACTGATTTGATGCGTTCCTCAGGGGTGACATTTTTGAATGATTCGCATTTGAAAAGAGAGTGTTTGTTTCCTCAACATACCTGACATATACGCTCGGTATGAATTGCGGATGCTTGGACATATGGTCTCTTTTTACCTCTATTCCCGTAAGTCTGTTGACCTTGAGTTCTGTGTTCTGTCGTTGCCTCGATTAATCAGGCGTGCAGCTCTACATGGCAGAAATTCCAGGAGGTCGTCAAGGATAGGGAAGAACTTCTTCTCGTTGACCACTACACCCATAGGTTTCAGCATCTTTTTGTGTTGCCTTGTGTCATCCACTTGTTTTGACAATCCACCCGCTGATTTATGTTCTTGTTTCGAGAGATCCAGAAGAAGGATAATGTGCCGGGAGATAATAAGTCGTTGATCTGAATATGTCCTATTAAGAAGTGCCCAAGGACGAAATTAACTGTCTGCCATGATGCCAAGAACCTTTATTTTATCGAGGGCAGCACCAGTGGCGGCTCGACGGAGATACGCAAACTTGTCTACATCATTGATATCAATTTGATTATGTATCATTGCCTCGAATTCTGCCTTAAATGACATCCGATGTTCATATTCTCCGTTGAAGGTGGGCGAAGTCGATTCGGGAAATTCAATATTTGCCGATGAGTAATGGTTGAGTCTGTGACTAACTCTGATATTGACCGTGCATCCTAAGTTGTTTCTCCTCTAGCAGCTGCTATCAGTTTTTCATGCTCTGCGATGTTTCCTAAATAATAACCTTCTATCTCACCCATAATTCCCATCAAAGCATTTGGGTCCTCTTTGTCTAATGTTTCTAGTTCTTCCAAATGCTCTTCGATGTGTTCAAAAAAATCTAAAATTTTTGCATGCGGTCCTTTGTCTTGTTGATTTTTTGAGGTCAGTGTTGATATGTAGCCAGCAATTTTTTCACTAGTGTATTCTGTGTTTTCAACACTACTACCCTATTCAAAATGATCTCAATTCTGGACTGGATTTCTTCTGAATTCTGATTTTCCGCCATTATGTCTTGACTTGTTGCACTATTACTAATATCCGTTCTTGCACTCTACACTCACGAAACTTGCACTTTACACTCACGAAACTTGCACTCTACACTTCCTACATAATTAAAAATGCGTTTGAGTCACTATATAATCCGGCTTAAAGGACCATAACATGTATCGTTCATGACGATACCTCCGAGTTATCAATTAACTTTACTCGGTATGTTGTATATTTTTATTTTATTTTTGTATTTTATGAGAGAATATAGCGTTTCGAAAATGATTAAGACAACATTTATGTAATCACTTCTATGGTGTATTCTTTAATGCATTGATACACTTATTCTTATGGAGTCTTACTCTGTTTGCGCTATAACTCAACTGACCATTTTCCTGAACGGAGGTTCCCAGGATTTACCTTTTTCTTCGGTACAATACATTTTGTTATTCTAGGAATAAGGAGAACAATCTTGACTTTCAAAATGAAAGGGAAATCAGAGAAATCGTTGATCAGTTGAAGTTAATTTAAGGGGCTTACGTAACCTTCAAACTGACTAGTCCCAAATTTTCAGGTATAAGGCAAATTTTGGAACCGTCCTGAGAGCCTCAAGAAGAAAGCTGCATCTAAACAATTCCATCTATACTCCGATTCGAATTAGAAACAAACAAAACAAAATATTATTATTTAGTATGATCCAAATGATGTAATAACCAAAAATAGTTAACTTCAATTTGGAGCTCATTCCACCCAGTTTCAACTTCATTTATGCAATCAGAAACTTTTTATTTCATAAGTTTAGCATCAAATTCGATATAGTATAGCATAAATTCAACCTAGTACACATTTAAAATTATTAATCTTCTTCTCCTAACCAGTTCCTTTCTGACTCTTTCAAACCTGGCAGTTTTCTGAGAATAAGAAACTTAAACTGTTTACGAGTACCTTATTATAGAGTCACGCAAGCTATCCAACGCGATGAAATATTAACCAATTTCATGGAATCCAAGTTCTGTCGCGAAGTTGGGAGAAGAAGAATTCTAAACTTTCACCAATTCCGTGCAAAAATTTTAGACCGAACAATCCGGGAGTCATTCAAATAGCTTCTAGGCGGATCTTGTCGAATTAATAAGACCAGTCACCGAACGCAGCTAATCCGCATGGAGGCAATTCCACTCCTGCTTTAGGAAGGCTGCGAATGTTTTTTGCAGAACGGGAATACCCTGATTCAACTAGTTGGAAGAGAATAATCTCGGTTCTAGACTGTGGTAGATGATCGTGCCTCTGTGAAGAGATCCTCGAATTTCAGCAGATTCCAATCGCGATTGGAATTTTTGAATGGTACCGCTGCCATCACGAATCTACATGCTGTTGAATGAGATGTCCTAACTGAATTCTATTATTCACTTCGTGAATAATAAATAATCTATTTTGCACATAAATCGATTAATTAAGGAGCGAATTATTGATTTTCAATTGGAAGTGGAACACGCTATCCCTACCCAAACTTGAATTTATTTAAATCAGACTGTAATTAAATGAAGTAATTCACTCAAATCAATTCTTATCAAACTCTTGACTTCAATATCAAGTAACTTGAGAGATTGAAGTCAAGAGTTTGATAAGAATTGATTTGAGTGAATTACTATAGTTGAATGAGATCGATTTCAGTTATTTTAAATTAGCAATGTCTCAATCCTATTGTATTCTTGAATATATAATATTTAGCTCAGCTGAGAAGTAGAATTGATCTCATCAAAAATGGGAATTAGAATAATTTTATCCCATAGAATTATTTGACCAAAAATATTGAAGATTGTCTCTTATTGCCGTTATTGACAATAACGTGCAGTTCATGCGAGTATAATAAAGATTCATTAGTTTGAGGCCAATCGATTGACGTGTAACATTGATACTATTTAAGCAAGAGTGAGGGAGTTATGCTCATTCACAGTATTTGGGAGATGAATTTTTTAAATTAAAATTTTGACCCCTAATTTGAAGCTGACGCAAAGACTTGGAAAATTCCTTGGTTCGTGTCAAATCAATTAACCTATGACATTAATGTACCTTATTGAAGAGTAAGGTAGGTATGATAATTTATATTGTCATGCAACCAGGATGGAATCCACAAGTAGTTTATTTTGGTACAGGTGCGTTTCCGGTTTTTTGCTTACTTCATTAATTTATAATGTATGAGCAAAGTCTTCTGGAAATTTCCAAACCCTTCTTAACTGTAACTGTAACTGTAACTTGTTTGCCTAGCCTCGCTGTACTACTGGGTAATAGGGCATTTGATATGGAAAGATTTGAAAGTGGAATTGAGATTGGAAATTTTGAGCAAGGGATGTGTAGGATAAGGAAGAAGGGATAGGTATTAGATCAGTCTTAGATTTCATTGCGTGTTTTCCACAAACAGAAACAATAGTGATTGCATTTTTTATCTTAATTTTTTATCCTAAGACTTTTGCTTAAGACGAAGCATTTGAAGTGAACATTTACTTTAATTTAAGTATGAAGCGGAATGAACACACACAAGGTTGCTTCGGCAACATTAGAGGTAAGACCTGATAGAAACAATACACAGCAAAATTGAGTCCAGACTGTTTGCTTTCAAACGACATGCTCGTCCGTTGGAACATCGCTCCAACACGAGTCGCTGACTGATCTCTCTAGCAAACGCCCCACGTAAAGAGTTTTGCAAAGCCATTGAAATAATTCACTAAGCGATATCTTCACGCTTGCCAATCAAGATCCAAAATCCTAATATTATGTTTATTTGTTTCTCTACTTTCCGCATCAATTATTAAAATAATGAATAATTTAAATGATGATCAAAGTTGTAAGAAATGACTCTCTAGCTCCGCTGGGTTGCGTACCTAGGTCCGCAGATGTCCGGTCCATACATCCCTGTCCTGGCATAAATCTCTTGCCTCTTTCACATCATTCTATCCATTCCTTCTCAAGTCTGCCTCTTGTTACGCTACCATTCACCCTACCTAAATTCTTTTGCTATGTTAATCGATCTTCATCCATTCTCTCAACTTGACCGAACCATCTCAGCAAATTTCTTTCACTCTTTTCAAACATTATTTCTTCTATACCATATTCTTTGAGAACACACTTATTACCCTCTCCGTCCATTAGCTTTCTACTGCACATATTGCGCAGAAATTGCATGCCGTACAGCACAGTTGGTGCTTGCACAGAATTATATTTAGCGATTCCAGGTTCATCTGTTACATTTTTACTTTAATTAATAGGACTTGCGCTGCCGATGATCTTTCTACCTCCGTTTATACTTCCGGAAAGCCCTAAATCTACCCGTCAGCAGTGAAAAACTTCCAAGATACAACATACTCTGCAAATCATCGACCACTGTTCTGGGATCAAGACCTTCTTAGTCAAAGAGAGCCATTCTCAGACATTTGTCCACGTATACATTGAACATCCAAGCGGGAATAACGCATCCTTGCCTAACGGCCTACCTAATATCGAACCAATCGCTCAGTTGTTCATTTATCTTCATACTTGCTTTACTACCATTATATATTGCTTGAATTGATTGAAGAGGGCAACCAGTTGCTCCATACTCTTTCAAGACTTCCCAAAGTTTAGCTCTATCGATCTTGTCGAAAGCTTCTCCCAGATGAACAAATGCACTGCAAACTTTTTTTTTTTTACTTTCAAGCTTTTTTCTGTGATTTTTATCAAGCTAAATATCTGATCCGCACATGATCTCCCTGGTATGAATCCACATTGAACTCCCCAGATCCTTTCCTTTGTTATTTCCATGACCTAAATAATAACTATTTTTGTGGCGTTTTTGCCCACAGAACTTAGTAGGCTGATCGTTCTATAAGCCTTATATAACACAAACAAATATACCCATATGTAACACTTGGAAGAATACTTCAACAAAGAGTGAAGGTTTGATGCATCCGAAGGTAAGAATCAAGATAATTAAATTATGATGTGAATCAGTTTTTTGAGATTCTGAATCAGAGGACGGTTTGAACTGATTGATCACTTTACAACAAAATAAAAAAAGCCACTCATTCATTCATTCACTCATTTGAATAATATAGGTGCGAATAAAGATATTAATAGATTTCAATCATTTAAAACCAATAAGAACGCTTATTGTGCAAATGAATATAAATACAAATTTTTGAGAAAGCTCATTATCTTAGACAGATTCATCGAGAAGTGATCCAAACTTTCAGGAGACCGTTGAGGAAAATTCCGCCATTCGAGGCAGAGACATGTTTGGCAGTCAGTCTAAAGTTTATTTCACTATTTCTCTTGGACGAGAGAACCCTCGTAATCTCCATTTGAGTTATAGAAACTGAAGCACATCCCTGGACGAGGCCTCACGTCTAGAATTCTCATTTACGTTAATTATATAGAATGAAGATTGGTCCTGGTAGATTTGCCACGCTGTAATTCTTAGTAAGAATCACGGTGCTATAACGGAGACAAAAACTACGATTTTCATACACCCACGAATGACAAGTGGGATATTACCTTAAAATCGAATAAACATCAAAATCAGACTAGAGAGAACCAATATGTGGAAGCGTCTTTTAATAATGAAATGATCGATTTCCGTCTCCCGCTTACAGCACTTCCTATTCAAGTTGCCGAAAATTTCATTAACTAATTGTAACACTTATTATCACCGCTTGCACGACTTCTTATTAAAAGCGTACCATTCGCTGATCTCAGATCTTCGTACATTCGCATTTTTGAATCTTGTTAACCACACATTTCAGCGCGAATATTCAAAACTATTTTTTCTCATACATACCATTTCACTTCCTCTCATAGCTCTTGTATCTTTTACAAATCCTCTAAGTCTTTCGTCCGCTAGAACAGAGTCAATCATACTATGGCTTTCACCTCTGCACCAAGTATATATGTGTATCATTTTATGCCTTAACAAAGTGTTAATCAGTTTACTCCCTTTATCGTTGGTTTTTGGGTCTCCAAAATGACCAAGTACTCTGTCGGTAACTTCGCGTTGCACGCTAACCCAGCCGTTCGTGTCTCCGAGTAATATTATTCTTTCGCCAGAATCGCATGTTTCTCTGATATCATCCAACGAGTCCCAGAAAAAATCTTTTGCCTCTTTCCTTTCACTATTAACAGGAGCATAGCATGCTACAATAAACAGCCTTCTGATTCCTATTTTAATTCCAACCCCTTAATAATCTAGGAGATACACGTTCGTAGTTTTTTCGTGCTGTTCTGTTCTCTCATTCATAATTTGGCTGACTTTTTGTCTATCGTGTGGCTCATTGTTTACTCTTAGCCAGAGTTGAAGACCTTCCTCTATCTTATTAATCTCACATCCTATTTGTTTTGTTTCCGGTACACAAACAATATCTAGCTTTCTCACGAGCACAGTTTCCCGCAACTTCATTTCCTCAATTTCAGTTGCACCTCTGGCAAAAAATACAAATTTCCAACAAAATGAATAAATTTTTTATAATAAAAAAATACACTAGCTGTGGATTGTATCCTGTTTGCTTTACCTTTGTTTATATTTATAGGTATATGGTGCTCATTTCACGAGCACTTTGCTTCCCTTTAGAGAATTTTTCTGCTTTCTTATCGAGGAAGCTTTGTAATGCTAACAATTCAATGGTTGAAATATTTTATTTCACTCATTATAATTACCAATAATTTCTTCTCAAACTAGTTAGGTTTCTATGTTCTCGCATAAATTTCGAATTATGTGTCGGATGAAAATTTTACTTCGAAGATCAATTTTTCTAATAATATAAATTATCATACCTACCTTACTCCTCAATAAGCTATATTAATATCATAGGTTAATTCATTTGACACGAACCAAGAAAATAAATAAATTTTTTACTATGGAAAATTTTAGGGCAAGATTAAAAGTGCGAAAACAAGGTAATAATTGTAGTGACTCAACTGTTTCTGTACTTTCTGGGACGTATATTCACTGTATGCATAGCCTTCAATTGATGAATTTAATACTTTATTATCAGTTGATGTCTAATGCTCAGCTTTTTAACATAGAATATTTTTTAATCCAAGCACTTATGTATTGTTAAATTTCCATGCGCTAACCCGCGCCTCTACTAACCTCTATTCAATATCTATGCGTGTACTGCATAGCACGATTTCTTGCGCTCACCCGATTCGTTTTATTGTTTATAATTTGTGCGCCTCGTTATTAAACGCTATTCAATATCTCTGCCTGTACTACATAGTATGCCCATGACTGTTTGGTTGCTTGCTTTGCGTCAGCAGCAGGCTCTAGCCACATTATGGGCGACATTCAAGTATTCTTAGTCTGATCCCGCTCGCAGTACACGCTAGATATTTGATTTCGTAACTTTGATCCAACCATTTGTCCCAAAGACATCTCACGTGTTTTTTTTTCGGATTCTAGTTTTCACACACTTCCATTTTTTTAACTCTGCCTCTCAAGTTCGAAATCTCTTGCAATCCTTCCAGATTAAATATTGAATAATTCGTATTTTTGGGTCCTCGAGACAAACTAGTTTACGGAACATGGACCGATCAACCGATCATCCCAGCTTTCAGGGGGAGAAGAAATATCCAAGAAGTCGAGTTTTGAGGAAATTTTACATTTTTCCTTACGTCCCCGCAAGCCCCGAATCTTTTGCAGTATCTGCAGAGGATATTTTTAAATTTTCATTATCTTCATGTTCTTAAAACAAACTAGTTTACACATTAAGAGCGATAAGGAGGGGAATCTATGCCGTTGGGGACGTCAAACATTTTTTTGAATTCTAGTTTTCCCAAACTTTCATTTTCCACTTCTGACTCCCAAGTGCGGAATCTCTTGCAATCCTTCCACATGAAATGTTGAGTAATCCGTATTCTGGGTCCTCAAAATAAAGTAGTTTACGAAATATGAACTATTAACCCGAACATTCCTGCTTTCAAGGGAAGAAGAAATATTCAAAAAGCCGAGTTTTTAAGTGATTTAACCTTTTTCCTAACGTTCTCGCAAGCTCCGAATCCTTTGCTGTGGATAGATAGATAAACGTTTATTCTTCAGCCTCACACATCTATATCTATTCCTCCCATCCCCCTTCCTCCACTTAATCTTGCCAAACACTCCCTCCGACAATACAATCGCCCTTTTCTCCCTTTTTTCATGCAGTATTATTCCCATGTGAATTCCACTCCCATCAACCTCCTCGCATTCTTCCAATCAGTGTTCCACCTTTGCATACCCTTTTCCACACAACTGGAACATTCTCTTAACCTGCGGAAGCCAGAGCCTATTAGAGCCCTTCGTGCTTCCACATCTCATTCTCGCTATTATCTCCTGGCTTCCTTTCTCACACAAATATCGCGCTCTCTCCACTGGCATAATCCACCTATATTTCTCATTATACCTTGAACCTTTTATCCACTCCTCCCCTTCCGCCTTCTCTTTCTCCATGCCGTTCCTCTCATCCATACACCTTTTTTTCTCCTCGTGACTTCTCCTCACTTCTTTCTCATGCAGACCATTAAAAAAAAACTTTCGCCCTCATCCTCCATATTTCCCTCTCCTGTTCTCCGTCTTCCACCAACACTCCCTCGCCAGCCTACTTCCCCTCTCTTCCGGGAATTTCTCCTCATACTAACACGCCCAGCAACGTGTCAAAATCCTGAAACTCGTTCTCCCTGTCTCCCTTCTCAGAACACAACTAGGTTCACTTCTATCCTACCCCAGTGTTTGTCTGATATACATTTTCTGACCCCTATTTACCTCCTCGATTTCCTTCTACCCCCACACCAATACTCCATATAGTAGCACGCTCATCAGAAGGGAGTCAAAGAGCTTCATCCTCCTATCAAATTCATCTGCAAACAACCTCTTTCCCAATCCCCACATCTACCTCACCACAAAATTGGTCCTCCTTACTTTCTCTTTTATATGACCATTCACTCCTCCATTCCTCCGAAACAATAGTAAACTCAGGTACACAAACGGTCTCTCTCAGCCTTTCCACCTCCTCTCCTGTACTCCATAACCTTGGCCTTTTCTGCATTTACCTCTAACCGACTCCTATCCAGGTACCTTCTCAACCTCTTCATCAACTCTTCCAATGCCTCCTCACTTTTTGCCAGCAACACTATGGCATCTAAATACGCAAGTGACATAATTCTAACCCCTCCTACCCTCACTCCCACAAATACTCGTTCCTCTAGCATCCTATCTATGTCAGTGATTGAGATCGCGAAAAGCGTTGGGCTAAGCGTACACCCTTGCCTCAACCCCCTATCCATCCAGGAACCCTCTGAAATGTTGTCTTATTCTCTCACCCTATCTTTCTTCTCTTCATACACCTCTCTTACCCTTTCGATCAGATCTTCCTCTATTCTTCTCTCCTCCATCGCCTCTCACAATCTCCCCGATCCATCGAGGCAAAAGCACCGTTTAGATCTACGAAAAATGCGTACACTTTTGAACCCTTCTTCACTATGTCTCTATCCACTACGTGTTGCACAATACAAATATTGTCTATAGTACTCCTATCCGCTCTCCACTCTCCTGGAAATCCCTCACTCCTCCATACCTTCTTATCTACCTCTTTTAGCCTGCCTCTAACAGCTGGTGTGCCGAAAATCCACGCATCGTTCTGCACCCTGTCCGAGCCTGATGCCTTCGGCCTTCTTGATTTTCTCATTTGTAGCTTTATCTCCTGTTCACTCAACTCTGATCCTCCTTCTCCTCTCGTTCTGCCATTCCCCTTATCACTCTTCCGTTCGTCTGAGCCCTGAAATCATTCTTTTGAAAAACTCCTTCCGTTCCTCACTTCCGATCTTCTCACTCATTCCCTCCCTACGCCCATTAAACCTATTTATTATCTTCCACACGTCCCTTCCAGTTTTAACACTTCTCATCTCTTCTTCCAGCTCCTTCTTTCTCCCTTGCTCTTTTCTTTTACATTTCAACCGAAACTCCTTCCTCATCTTTACGTACTCCTCTCTCCTAGCGGTCCCATCATTCCACTTTTTGTACTTCCTTTTCACCCTTCTATTCATATTTCTACATTCCCTTTCCCATGACGGGTTTACAAATCCTTTCTTCTTCTTCTTTCTAAATCTTTTTTTCTGCACACACTCTGTCAACTTCACTTCTAGGTTCCCCCATATCTCTTCCATCGACTCCCCTTCAAAAGTCACTTCCCCTAGCTGCTGCTGTTACTTTCCTCTAGCCTCTCTCGTCCATATCCCCCCCCCCCAT